>JASCZW010005731.1:0-144845 GCA_034211315.2 Aedes japonicus
TAAACTATTTTATGTAAGGAATAAAAGTTATCGTAACTTTTTAACTGGATTTTTTCCTCTATGTTTATTTTTGGGAAACATATATTGGAATACCCTACTCTTTCAAAAATGTGCGCTTTTCCTCCAATAATACATTGATCAAAGACTGAACCTTTGTTTTTGAGGGTCACTGCCCAGTTCGAAAGAAACATTTAATTTTCTGCGTTACCTAATGCACATAAAAGGAATGCAAGATTTGGAATAACTTTATGGGATCTTTCATGTAAATTTGAACCAAATATCGATAAAAATTAGGTCAGCCGTATGGAAAATTGCAAACAATGTGTGTATGCTGTATGAAAGATTGCAAACAATTGTGCTGTTCACGCTTGCTTTGGCGTGCAATTAAACGAGGGAAAATTTTACACGTCTGATAAAATTCATTTTTTATGTGTGTAGTGGTAAATTGTCAAGCTCCGTAGCTCAATCTATGGGTTGAGACTCATTTGTAGCGTCCCACCTGAGGGCAACAGGTGGTCGCGATAAGAAATAAAAAAGTTATCGAATCTGTTGATGTGTGTACACACTTAGATGTTTCTACATAAATCTGTAATGTTTTACCGAATTCTCAAAGCTGATCGTTCGTTAATCCAATTTAACGGCCTTAGGTAAAATTTTACATATATCTTTAAAAAATTTACCAGATTTCGGTAAAATTTTACCGAAATCCATAAAATTGGATTACCGAAAGTTCAGCTGTTGAGAATTCGGTAAAATTTTACAGATTTCTGTAGAAACATCTAAGTGTGTACACACATCAACAGATTCGATAACTTTTTATTTCTTATCGCGACCACCTGAGTGTGTATGGGATATTTCAAATAGATAACAAGACAACATCAGATTTAGGTCTTGATATGATAATAGAATTTTAATCTTAGCAATTTCTCATCGAATTTATAAAAATGCGTGAAGATTTGATATATTTATTGATATCTTCTTTAACTGACTTGAATCTAGTCACGGAGTTCTAATTAAAATTTTCAACATTTTAAGTTAATTTAGATAGTTAATTGATTTGTGAAAGTAGCTACAGTCGGAATCATAGATGCTTTATCAATGAGTCTGAGGATAATTTTTCTACTTGCAGAAAATATTGACAATTTAATTTTTTTTTCTCAAGTTAATCGTCTTCAGATAAGATTCGTGAAGTTCATTTGGCATCTGAACGTTATAGCAGAACACTATAATCATATTATAAACATGTTGCATCAATTGTTCTGACTAAAAATACACACACCAATCGACTTGAAATTTAAATATATTTTTTCTTTTGTAAGTGAAAGGAACGATTTTCATACAAACAAAAATTGCTTTTTATTATTGTCTAAAAACTCCTTTTTTTCTATATTAAAAGATTTTCAAAACCCTCCAGTTGAAGATCTTCAAAAATAACAATAATCTTCTTATTGCTGGGTATTACGACACTAATGTTTCAATCAATCTATATCCCATGATTCCAATGCAGCGGTTCGACATCCACTTAGTTTTAATAATTCGATAGCATTCATCATTATTATTATTATTATTAACATATTATTTTACCCCTTTTCTTTACTACTTGGTGTCTTGATTTTAGCAATCACCAAAGGTATCTTTGTCGTTCTACGCTGTTAGTTTTTTTTCGCTTGTACACATTATGATCTCACTTTTGACAGCTTAAGATGTGGCCTTGTAAATATTTCCAAACCAAACAACATTACACAGAACTTGCTAATTGCTTATGCATCAATAAAAAAAGCAGCAACATTTTGAGCATTGACCATGCAAGTAAATACCCGTTTCAAACCGCTAAGAACGTAGATGCCTATCAATGCTCACTACCGTCGCCAAATCAACAGAGCAAAAAAATGCTGCACCACAAGAAAATAAATTGCACTTTTGCAATACACCCGTTCGCGTAAACATTTCCTTTGCCTTTCAAAACTGCCAGCTCAATCGTTGGCATTCAATCAAACTCAAAGTCTTTAATGTGCCTAGATCAAAACATGATTTGTGACCGTCAATAACACAGCCTTCTGGCAGATATGAACTTACGGCGGTGGCAGCGGTTTCAAAGGCATGTTGTGCCGAGTAAGTATGTAGTTATAAAAACACCTTCACTAAACTATGCGCACAATTACCATCGGGTTTGATGCGTAACAGTGCGGCCGTTCGTTGCATTTTTTATGATCAGTCGCAGACCGCATAGCATGTGACGAGTGCGTTTTTGCTGGGAGCTTATTTCCCGCAACGAATAAACGTTTGTAATGAGTTATTGAAAGCTCAAAATTGCACTTTTAAACCAATAAATGAACCTTCAACACATTCAGCTAAATATGTGTTAAATCAAACTCCCAGTACAAAGTCGAATAAATCTGATAAATAATTATCCGTTTAACAGAAATAAACAGTACTTCAGCAACCCCACACTATCCATCGAAAACAACACTTAAATGAGACCTGCCATCGTTTGGTAAAGGCTGAGCAAATTGTTGCAAAAACCACGACGAAAAAACGATGCGAAAATAGCTCTTGAATCACACCATCGGTCAATAAGTATCATATTTGAACACACGCAACGGTTTCTCACGGTTGGTCCACGACTCCAAAGTTACACCACTTACAAGAGGGCAAAGCGCACGCGGTTTGCATAGACACCTATAGGTGGATACTAAGGCACATACAGCTGCTCTCCGCTCAGTAGAGAGGGTGAGCAATTCTACGCAATGTACACACCCCTTTCAATACAGAGGAACTGACTTCGTCCGCTGCTGAACAAGTTTTGCGAAGTCAAGTCCACACGCACGCAAGCACGCACGCACGCACGCCCCAAGATTGATGTTTACTACTCGACGAACAAACAACCACCGAGCCACAGAACCGACCGGCACAACGTGTTCTGGATAACTAAACTGAATGAACGCACTCACTCGGCCACCCGCCGGTTGTTTGTCATAGTAGGCTTGTTGGCAAAAAAAATCGCACACTTACCAGCATCGGCCATACTAAACTACTTCAGCCAACACTATTCAACTTGAGTGGTGATGGTGAGTTTTGGTTCATGGGCACTATACTTTCGCGAAATCCGCTGATTGATGGCTGGCTACAGCGATGAATGAATATTCCGCCTTCATTGCTCATTTGCACTATATTTTGGAACATTTTTTTTCAATAGGGCGAAGGTTACAGTAAGAGGTTCTATTCTCCTTCGTTCTCTTTCATTAATTACAGCGTCATTATAAAACTTTTGAGGGTTTTTTTTAAACATAGCGAAAGACAACAGAAGATAATCTGCCAATGTTAGATTTGCCCTAATAAAAAAATATCTAGATATTATTAGGTGTAGGGTGTAA
The DNA here is from genome assembly GCA_034211315.2 of Aedes japonicus. Taxonomy (NCBI): domain Eukaryota; kingdom Metazoa; phylum Arthropoda; class Insecta; order Diptera; family Culicidae; genus Aedes; species Aedes japonicus. Next base: position 3,375 of record JASCZW010005731.1, read on the forward strand.
ATATACAAGTAAGGTGCAATCTGACAAAGATTCTACATTAGAGTGTAACCAAACTGACAAACGTAAACAATGGCTACTTCTGTAAACTTCTTGCGATACAAAGTCTACCCGTGCTAGCCATCGGTTCTATAGAATGCCGATAAATTCAAGGAAGAAGCCATTGTTTAAGTTTGTCTGTTAGGCCCTAGTGAAAAGCCTTTGTCGAGTTGTTTGGAGTAAATCGTAGAATTGGAAGATTAATTGATTTAAAATTGGGACATTGCTGTGTGACGTTGTTCTAATTTTCGCATGTGTATAAATGTGGAAGTATAAGTAAACATAACGTTCTTATAAATACAGTTAATGAAGAATTTTGCAACCAAAACATGAGTAATTCTTTGATACACTAGCAATGATTCAAAAAGAACAAAAAAAAAATGAGGCGTGATTTAGAAAGTATTGAATCTTATTAAGGATAAGTTGCATCTGTTCTTGGTAGTTTTGAAACACTTACATCAAAATTGATATCATACATATCAAAGCTTAACAAAATTGCAATTGAATTTTAATGTGTATTCATTGTTGCAAACCTGTTTAGATGAGTGGTTGCATTACATTTCAAGCTAATTGGTTATCCCAAATTAGATTACTCAGCATAGTTATTGATGCACTAACATAGTTGAATTGATATCATATATAAGTATAAACTGTGTCCATAAATTACAAAAAAAGACACAACTTGTCCGCTCCTAGCGCTTCGCATGGAGATGAGAAATTATCTGCTTCTGCTAACTTCATCAACAACTTGTTGAGATTATTTACAAATTCGGCGAATAGACTACGCTTAATCCCTAGATTTATTAACAAAAAGTTTTTCAAAATATACACTCAAACATGTGATGCGGCTGCTTAAATGCTGCCCAAACAATACACAAATGACAAAATCTATTGACCTAATTTGGTTATAACTTAAACAAGACTTATAGAAGTTATCTCTACTGAATTGTTACAAATATGCTACTACGGTGAAACTTTAATTTAGGTTCACTTTAAGGTGCTATTAGAGTGATACTTAAAGTTGTTTAGAAGTAACAAGAACCGCAGAAAAGTAAAAGCTTTTGCCTAAGCACACTACAAATTCACGAAATCATCCCTAGCAAAACAGCTTGTATTAAACAAGTTGAAAATACTGTATAATGACAAAAACAGGTTATAAATTAAGGTGTAAAATACTTTATTTCATACTTTAATATAACGCAAAAAGTGCAAAATATATAGCCTTATAAAACATAAAATGGAAAAAAATTATCCTCACACAAAAAAATAACGCCAAGTGTAGGATTTGAACACTAGTCCTTGGCGTGATAAGTTTGTATCTTCTTTGCTAAGCCAACTCAGATTGATGAAAAGTAAACTCTGAGTATTTATTGTATACATCCAGTTGGCAATGAAACTACAATCTTGTATATCAAATTCGTCGTAATGAGAAAAAGAACACGTTTTGCAAAACATGATTGTTGTAATGTAGTTTCAACAGTATATAGAACGGCCCATAAAATCTTGTTCTGTTTATGTATTATAAATTTATGGAACCATGTTTTTAAGCACAATAATAAAGTATTAATCACATGCATAAGTAAAAAATGTATTCCGTTTGTTAGAGTGATGTGTAGAATACGAGAGTTACAAACCGCTCCATTCTTAACATGTCTTGCAATACGTTTATAATACATTTATAATACAAACTATTACAAATCATTATAAAAAGATGTTTTGTGTGTTACTTGGGATGTTTGGTACTTTTTTTATGAATTCGGTCTGGTAAACAGAAATTTTACCGTACATTTTGTAAAATATAACGTTTTACAAAATTACAGCTATAAAAAATACTGCATTTCTGCAATTGACAGAAAACTACCGAAAATTGTAAAAATAACACTACCGAACGAAACTATAAATTGCTGCAGTTCCGCTACACTGTAAAAATTAGTACGAATGTTACAGTACATTCATTCTTTTGCAAAATATATTGTAAAAAAAAATACCGAACTGATGGTTAATGTATTCCATGCTGTCAAACGCAACCTTTTCCCGCCATTTTAAAGTTGAATGTTGGCCAGCTCTGTTAAATTTTACGGTGCAGCCAAAAATAAGTGCTAAAAATGGGGGAATGGACAGCTAGGGACCGACAGCTGGGACCGTAGCCACATTCGCCAGGAGGGGAATGTTTTGGCTTACCACAGGGATCATCCGATTACAGCAGCGTTTGATGGGAAATTTGTAAGATATTTAAAACATCGTTGAAAAAATGTGTGTTGATATATTGTCTTTCTATTTTGGATTATAGAGAAACATAAAGTTTGTGCACATGAGGGTATGATTGTACTTGCCACCCAATCATACTAATGCCAAAATGGTACCTGGCATCGAAAGCTCTCAATTAATAACTGTGGAAGTACAATAAGAACACTACGTTGAGAGCAAGCAATAAGCTAATTGTGAAAGAAATAACCTTGAAATGCTAAATAAGAAGATACAAGAACTGAAAGGGAATAACATATTAATTTAACTAACATCCTTAATCTAAAAATCAAGAATGAAAATCAATGAAAACCCGTTTACAAAGAATCTATAAATTTAGCTGAGAACCAATCTTTCAGGAAAATTTACAGAACATTTCGGTATGTTTTGGCAGCTCAGTAGCGAAGTTAAATTTACTGAACGTATTGCAAAATTAGAAAACTACCGAATCGATTGACGAACATTCAGCTATTTCATTACAGTATACTGTAACAAAATCTAAGTGTGCAGCTGAGCACACTGACATGACATGAAGATGACCTTTGGTTTCCAATGAATATGAACGAAGAAGTTTAGAAGGTGATAGATAGCGATGACCAACTAAACGCTTGATAGGGATATTCGACCCGGTGGGGCTTCGGTGTGTATTCTTAGTTCATGACAAAATTCTCCTCCAGGACGTATGGCGAGCAATACTTAATGCACACTGTTGCCAACACTGTTGCACACTGTTTTGACCATAAAAACTACAAAAAGAGACAGCGAAAGGTGAAAGGTTGCATCTGGATTCAACAATGATGGTTTGATACTTTCATATGCAAATAGTTTCGTCTGCAGAAATTTGCGGATTATTATGCGGATTATTAGCAAATCGCCACGAGAGGTGAAATTCAAAAAACGGAAATTAAGGGATGTTCTATAGAAAACTTCCCATGTTTACATTAAAACCAAAAGATAAGCGTATAGAGGCAAAGAAGTTTTGTATTAAATTGGCTATAACTTCGACGAATAAAGTTTATTTTTATATGCAAAAATTAGAAAACATTTTTTTCTCACTTATTGGGTGATTAATCTCCAAATTTTTAACTCCATAAGATGAAGAATAATTCTTAGAAAAAATTTGCTGAAGAAACTGTAGAGCCTTTAGCAACAATGTGCAAGGGGTGAACCAATTTCAAATCGCTAGTTTCACATTGATTGTTGCTGTGAATATAGTAAATATAAAGTACACCGTGTCCAATATATTCTCATACAAAATTAAACTCTGTTTATCTCAAATCGATAATCCAGATTTTATTGATAACTATACCCATTATATTGCAATATAATATTAACCAACTACAGATTATGTTTTGGAATAGCACCGCCTTTAACCTTCTTGACCAGCTCCAGATATTTTTCGCAACAGTCACAGACGACTTCCATCGGCATTTCGTCCCAAATTCGTTTGATAACGGTTTTGAATTGGTTCATTTTAGACGCCCTGTGGCCATTTACCTTCGCCAGTATATATGACCATACGAAATAATCCAAGGGATTCAGATCTGGTGAAGGCCATTCATACTTGTCCAAGAAGTCGGTCAAATTTTCTCGGCACCAGCCCTGAACAAGATTTGCAGTATGCGATAGCGCTTCGTCCTGCTGAAACACATAGTTTTCATCTCCAAACACCTCTTGTACATATGGTTTGACAACTTTCTCCAAAACTTCTGTTTTTCAATATACGGCATTCACTTTAACGCCTTTTTCGATGAAAACCAAATTCCTCCCCAAATCATCACTGGCGCACCACTTTGGAACTGTGGAATATTCCTATCACTTTCTGGAACAGTTCTCGAAGAGAGAGTCCACAATCCGTCGTTCTGGACATTGTGGGATTGTTGCAAGACGAATAACTTTTCGTCGGAAAAGATAAATTCTTCCCCACCGTGCAGCGACAATAGCAGACTTGCTCTTTCGAGTCGTTTCTGCCTCGAAAGTTCCAAAACTCCTTGAATCTTACGTTTCTTGAAAGCTTGGAATCCGAGGTCATTTAGCAGTATATTGTGCATTGACGATCTCGAAACATTAAGATCTCCGGCCATTTTACGTACAGAGCGCTGTGATTTTCGTCTAATCCGTTCCCTGACCACTTTAACAACTCGTGCAGTCCGCACCGTACGAGTACGACCGGATCTCTTCCGGTCATCTAACGAGCAGGTGTCACGGTACCTTTGGATGGTTCGGTACACAAAATCCCGCTTTACTCCGAGGTTTTTCAAATTTCAAAAACTTTTTTATCACCACAGCACGAAACTCCTTCGCGGGTAAAAGATAAACACCGAATGAAAACAATCGGACATAACCTAAACGCGTTTGTATAAACATAGTGCAAAACTACACCAACACATACGTGAAGCATGTTGAGTAGTTGCACGACACCAATGCAAGGAAAAAGTGTATGAGATTATATTGGACACGGTGTACAGTTTGATCAATGGCATGGGATGAACTGTACGCCATGGCAAGTCCTGCACTGGTGGCGGCCTCCTATCACATCACATCACATCATCACGCTCAGAATCAGATCAGAAGATTGTCACAAAGTTATCAATTAACAAATGAAAACACTTATGATTTGACCATGTTTATTACCAGTAGTTGCTTCAGAAAACCCAAAAGTGACTTTTGATAAGCTGAACCATGCAACCAAAAATAAAAATGCCTGTTATTTCATAACTGGCGAGATCAAATACGTTTCTATATGAAATTGATTGTTGAACACTCTATAGTGCCCAGCAGAACAAAAAAAAATGCACGGAAAATGTCAGCACATGATTGAAAAGAAATAATATGCTTCACTATCGGGTTGAATTTCCAACTGAAAGCATCTAGCAACAATACAGCAGCTAATCATGTTCTTTTCTAAGGTTTGGTAAAATAGAAAACTATGACCAAAACCTGGGCACTTACCCTACCGGACAACTCTCAACGCAGATCAAATCAAATGTTTGGTCGATACTTCTACGCAGCTCCTAGGTAGCATCTCAGCCGTTTGGAGGTTTTCAAAGAGCATTATTAGCTTTTTAGATATGGTTATCGTTCTGTCGGTCTATTTTGTAGACAATACAACGACCAGTAAGGTTAAAAGTCAATAAAACGCCGATAGCTGAAAGGAAGCGCGAAGCTTCATAACAGCTAATGCAATCGAATCTCTCATTAAACCAATCATACTCCGAACACTTTGAAACTGATATTGGTAAAAAATATATGCTCTAACAGGAGCAGTGGTTAAGAACGCAACTGTGAAGTATTCAGCAAACTAGCATTCTTTTCCCTATCCATTTATCCATAATCATCTTGGGTCACCGCAGTTTACATCATACTATGATCTACACAATACGAACCTAAAGCCAAAACCAGCGTCGATGTAACAATGGCAACTTTCTTTATGGCTCCCATCGTTTCGCTCTAATCACGCACTCGCCAAACTTCAGTTAAATTAATTAAGTCGTAACCACCAATCCGGACGCGTTCGGTAGATCCTACACGAAAGTCTACCACAAACACCCGAAATTGCCTCGCTCGACGGCCAAATCTCGACTGAGCGAACGGAGATCTCGTGTTTCGCGATTTTGGTACACATCCAACAACAGTCGAAGTCAACGCCTGTTATCATTCTGATTCGATGACGTCGTAATAAAACCGGTAGCGATAGTGCGAAATCATTCTCGCCCGTTTCAGCTGAGTTGTACGAAATAGGTAGGTACATGTGAAATGGACTTTTTCATCGTGCAAGTTGAGAGCGTAATCTTTACATTTCCACCTGTAATATAATTATTCCTGGTGATTAGATGATTCGTGGTTTGTAGATGTGTAGGTTTAAACGCGCACAAATGTGGCGAAACACTTTCAGTACATTTCCTACAAACCAACTTACGAAATCTAATCCAAAGACCGGCGCTGCAAACTGTCTTCTGTGTACAATGGGGTCAAAGTAGCGAATTGCGATTCGTGACGTCGTCGTTGTTCGCGTGCACTAGCCCGTTGCTTGGAGACTCCTCCCCGCTCACGTCAGGAAATTTGAAGGGGCGAGCATTTGAAAAGGGCGAGTATATTTCAAAAACAATATTTCATTTCATACGACCTTTTTTCACATGAATGTCACCTGAGTTGAGAAAAAAAAGTCCCCATAATGTTTTGGATAGTTTCGAGTTCTGACCCGATAAGATCCGAAGTGATCAGATCTAATTTTATATTGGTCATGATATTGCAGCAGGCCAAAAGAAAGATCAACACACTTCTATAGCCGGCACATGGAAACAATGTGCGGTTCGTTTGCAATTTTGAATAGTGAGAGGGTGGTGAGAAAATTGTACACTCATAAAACTACAAGAACACTTAGTATCATTCTGTGGAACGTACATCGATTGGATATTGAGGTAGATAATCCTAATCGGTGGTATTTGTAGCCAATAGTAGCACTATGGTGCTTGTTAGGCAGGCTTTTTTGGATTTCTATCAACACGACCAAAACCGCTTAAGTGTGATATTAACGGCTGTAGGTAAACGGCACACATTCCGTACGGCGTTAGAATAAATAATTAAACAGTCAATACTTCGAAGTATCAGGAGCCAGCGCGCTTATTGAATTGATGTTTATGCATTTGTAGTATTGTAAGAATATCGAACGGTAATTTTTTCACATGTAACTTATGCATATAAACGAACACGTGATCTAGTGACCTTAAAATGTCAAGATTGGTTTGGGAACGGCTTAATCAATCTGCCCTGGGATGCATAGTTGACGTAAGCGCCATGACGACCAAAATTCACTTTTGTGTTTTTTTACATTCTTTACCATATAATACATTGCCTCCAAGTCAAAACAAAAAAAGTTTTTTCGAAAAATTGCGAGATAAATTGAAAAGAACGGTTTGGCGTAAGCACCATTTGGTCGCATGAATGACGTCTCTCCACATCAAGGGTGACTGTAAGCGAAGTTGAATGCACCAGGGAAAGCAGATTAGAGATTACATACATACTTGCCATCTATCGACCTCTGAAAAACACCTGGCCGGTTCCTTACGATCAGAGATACTGTATCCCTCATACTGCCTTTATAGGCATCTGGAGTTGAAAATGGGATAGAATTTATGGATTTTTTTCCTTGGCGAGAAAGTGAAAAGGGATGAGCCTGGAATTCTGATATACCTATAATCAAAACCACAGTTAGTAAAATTGCATAAGGAACTAGCAAGTGGGTGTTGAATTTGACGTCATCATTTATTGTACACGGTCCGCCCAGCAATCGCTCGTCCGTGATCCTTCCAACTAAAACACAACTCGCATTGAATTTCGGTCGTTGTTGATACTCCTTGATCATTATCATCAGCTTTAGCAGAGTGGCCTGTCTGCTTTTCGTGAACACGATGGGCTTGACAACGTTCGCACTCTTCATGCCCCAGTTGGGTTAATTTTATGTTCAGGTCTCTCAACACCTTACAGTAGAAACTGTAACTGCAACATTCTTGTTTTTTTTTCAACTGACGCTCTTTGAAAGAGTCGAACATTTTCCGGACTGATAAGTCCGATGGTATATATCGTCAAAATCAAATGGGAGCTTTGCTGGGTGAAACTTTTCGTTGGTATTCGTGAAGCCAATCGGCGAGAGCCTAATGTACGACATATTATTCAGAACAGAGCAGCCTGGTTTTTACGCCAAACTATGAGAATAAACGTTCAGTAATATGCCTGTTTATTCGCATAAGTTGGCGTATGCGTTTTAAAGATGATAAAAAAATGAAACTATTCTAATTATCTTGCTGGCCCACTTTTATTACTAAAACTTCATCAAATAGACAGAACATTTGTCCATAATTGTTGGTATATACTGCATTTCAGCTTAAACCCGGAAAAACGCGTTTCCTCAACAATCATACCGATGGTGGTAACGTCAACTATGCATCCCAGGGCAGTCAAGGGGTGCTGTTTTCAGCAGTTGCTATGAAATAGGTTAAAACTTCTATTTTTGCCAGAATTATATGAACAATTTAATGGTAAGAACACATATATCATCTTTCAGGTTAATGTTTCGATGTATGAATAATAATTGACAAGATATTAACCTTATCGCAAAACCATCAGTTTCGTTCTTGCTGAAGAAGTTCGCTTAAATTTTGCCTTTGCGTGACGCATTGAAAATAGATACTGTTTCTGAATGGATCAAAACTATTAAATGTAGAAACAAACAAATTTCCAGTCATTCCAGTGTTAATTCTTGATTTTACAAAATTGACTCCATTCACTGCTGGGCGGCCTTACGGCAGTTGGCCGGAATTTAGGCCATAGCCTTCGAAGAGAAAGATTGGATTATTGATCAGTTCCTATTCGGACACGGAATTGTTCGAATGGATCCTTCGCATCAGGTTCGCTCAGAAATGTTCAATTGGACGCACCTGGAGCCCTACTGGGATTTTCAATCGCACCATATCCTCAAGGAACTTCTTGTGGGAGCAGCTTCAAGCAGCTGCTCATCTCCTTCCTAGGGGACGTGAAATGTCTAAACAACCCTAAAACCTCAAAGCTGAATACTGCCCTGGGATGCATAGTTGACGTAACCACCATCGGTATGATTGTTGAGGAAACGCGTTTTTCCGGGTTTAAGCTGAAATGCAGTATATACCAACAATTATGGACAAATGTTCTGTCTATTTGATGAAGTTTAGTAATAAAAGTGGGCCAGCAAGATAATTAGAATAGTTTCATTTTTTATCATCTTTAAAACGCATACGCCAACTTATGCGAATAAACAGGCATATTACTGAACGTTTATTCTCATAGTTTGGCGTAAAAACCAAGCTGCTCTGTTCTGAATAATATGTCGTACATTAGGCTCTCGCCGATTGGCTTCACGAATACCAACGAAAAGTTTCACCCAGCAAAGCTCCCATTTGATTTTGACGATATATACCATCGGACTTATCAGTCCGGAAAATGTTCGACTCTTTCAAAGAGCGTCAGCTGAAAAAAACAAGAATGTTGCAGTTACAGTTTCTACTGTAAGGTGTTGAGAGACCTGAACATAAAATTAACCCAACTGGGGCATGAAGAGTGCGAACGTTGTCAAGCCCATCGTGTTCACGAAAAGCAGACAGGCCACTCTGCTAAAGCTGATGATAATGATCAAGGAGTATCAACAACGACCGAAATTCAATGCGAGTTGTGTTTTAGTTGGAAGGATCACGGACGAGCGATTGCTGGGCGGACCGTGTACAATAAATGATGACGTCAAATTCAACACCCACTTGCTAGTTCCTTATGCAATTTACTAACTGTGGTTTTGATTATAGGATATCAGAATTCCAGGCTCATCCCTTTTCACTTTCTCGCCAAGGAAAAAATCCATAAATTCTATCCCATTTTCAACTCCAGATGCCTATAAAGGCAGTATGAGGGATACAGTATCTCTGATCGTAAGGAACCGGCCAGGTGTTTTTCAGAGGTCGATTGATGGCAAGTATGTATGTAATCTCTAATCTGCTTTCCCTGGTGCATTCAACTTCGCTAACAGTCACCCTTGATGTGGAGAGACGTCATTCATGCGACCAAATGGTGCCTACGCCAAACCGTTCTTTTCAATTTATCTCGCAATTTTTCGAAGAAACTTTTTTTGTTTTGACTTGGAGGCAATGTATTATAGGGTAAAGAATGTAAAAAAACACAAAAGTGAATTTTGGTCGTCATGGCGCTTACGTCAACTATGCATCCCAGGGCAGAATAACTGTTTGTTCTATCTAATTTTGAAGTTCTTCAGCTTTTTCTTCAAGAAAGCTGAATAACTTCTCCAAATTTTTTGAACAAGCGGTTATTCGACACTGATGTTAGTGGGGAACCACACAACCACACACTACTTCTGATTGGCCGCTTGCGCTTCCATCACGGCTGGGTTCGACTTCCGCTTCCTCATGACGGTGGCCATGCTGACCAAATATTTTTTAACCGTCTGGCTGACCTCCCGGCCCTGAGACGCGGAAGGATTTCCGGTTTTCGCCTCAGCGCCAGCTTCAACTTCCGTTCATGCTTAACAGCCGGACGGCCTGATCCCGGCTTGCGCTCGATGCTCTCACCTGTATCCGTCCAACACAAAGTCTGGCACTACATGGAGAATTCAAACTGCCCAAATTCAAGTGTGATAGTACTCAAAACTAAGTCCGCGCTGCTTATAAGTGATATGAAGTAATAATATAAAATTCTGGAATCGGGAAGCTACACAAAATTTACCGGTAAGTGTAATTATTTCACTTATTTAATTTCTTTTTTAATTCTCATCGCTTTGGAGAGATGGAGAACTATGTTAGTGAAAACAAAGTATTTTACCAGGATGACGATTATCTGGAGGATTTAATAGCAAAGTTCATGGAGATGATCACAGAACTTTGATGTGATGTATTACTTCCTGAAAAGAAGGTGCCTGTTGAGGTGGCGGACTTGTCCGTACGAACTCATAGAGCTGTCATTTTTTTCTGTATATAGCCTACTTATATTTATTGACGATTCGCCGGGTGACCAACCACCACTTGGCACTATAGACACTGTGTATAGACCGGTCAACGCAATATCATACAATCTGCCAACCCTGAAAAATGTCATAAATTTGTGCAATTGATCTGGCACCACTTGTATTTGTACAAACTTGAAGTAAACAGCGCAATAGACTTCTCTGCCGCCGTTAGTATTAGTAAACAGTTTCACTAATACAATCGTTTTGCTGGTTGAAAATAAAAAACAAACCGTTGTCAACCAGAACATTTTGACAGTTGATCTCGTGGTTGAAAACAATAAACAAATCGATCCTATACGTGTAAATCAGCACGCTAGTGTTTGTGAGATCGCTCGGCGAGAACCTAATGGGCTAAACAAGAGATTCGGTTTCGATGTTGGTAGTTTGTTTTGATTCCGTTTGAGGATTACATTAAAAATACATAGTTTACATAGATTCTGTTGTTTGAATTTTGTTTGATTGATGTTCTTCACTAGTTTTGATCAAATTTTTCATGCGCTATGGCTAGAACACGTCGCATTTGTAAGTCGGGTCCCGATGCAATTCATCGTAGATTGCGTTCAACTCGCAACAACCTCAAATAATGTAGCCATAGCCTCAACAACAGCTATCATTTGTTAAAACGATAATTGATAGTGCTGTAAAATACACGTTGAAATGGTGGTCCTATGCTCGGCACTGTGTAGAGAAAGAATTTTGTTCATTTTTAGTAATCCAAACGGCAATAAATAATACACCGAAAATACTTCCATTTACTGAATATGGAAGTAGAAAACCCCTTATTTGTTCATAATTGGCTTTTGTCAAAACATACTTGATCACAATAATTGCTCCTTGAAACTAAATAAAAAGTTGACAGTCCGTTTGGCTGCATTTTTTGACAGGTCGTTTGGCTACATAAGACAATTGTTTTCCGGTCTATATACTGTGTCTGGCACTATAATCGCATGATAAGTCGATACACATTCTCTCTTATTTTCAACCTTGAAATCTCACGGAGAATCTTGCTGAAATTTATGTTGCTCACATCGACTATAGTCATTCATAGTCATAGCTACAATCAATATGAAAACGATTTGAAATTGGTTCACTGTTGTAGAACTCCTTGATTCGAAGCAGAGTTTGCGACTCTACTTCAGATGCAGGATTTTTTGTTGCTTTTTTTGTTTGTTTTTTTTAGATTGATGAAGATTTTCAAAATTTACTGATGGAGAATGAAATCTTGAATCTAGGTTTAGATGTGTCACACCTCCAGGTTCGAAGACAACTTGCAGCCCACACCTTGCAATAAATTCGTGCGCTGTTCATCACTAGCATCTTTTTTTGGTTCACTGTTATTTTAACAGAATAATTGAGGGTGTATTGGTGTGAGTTACGTTATTCGCAACAAATATTTAAGCTTGGGATCGAACTTGGGACCGAAGCGCTGGTACTTCTCGAGCCAAGAACTACAGTGTGTCTCTCAATAGATGTCACATTTTTTCACTCTTGATTTATTTCAGCTGGATAATTTTAACAGCGAAATTGATTATACCCTTTTTGAGGGTATTCTTTTGACAGCTTATCGCCGAAGATAAATAAACGATTTCGTTTGTTTATATTTATCAGCTACCATGGCAGCCATACGAGAGCAAGTTTTAAAATTTCATTTGCAAAAGCTTAGACCGTGTCCGATATTCAATAGTCTTAAGCAGTTCGGAGTAAGCGTTTTGTTTTTCGTACCTTGAAACGGTTCAAGGAAACTGGAAATGTCCACATTCGAAGGAGGTGCCAGAACGAAGAAAAAGATCAACAGTGTGAGGGAGTGAATGAGGCGTAGTCCGGCCGTATCTGGTCGTAAATTGAGCAAAAAAATTCAAATGTCCCTCGCTTCAATGAACAGGATCCTCAGACATGATGTAGAATGCAAGCCGTACAAGAAAAAAATGGGTTTACGGGTTGACGGAGCGTCAAAAGTAAGCCAGGGTCCAAAGAAGCAGATTTTTTTTTTGGTTCGGTGACGGTGACTGCGAGATTTTATTTTCTGATTAAAAGCTCTTCCTCCTTCAGGACGGTCATAATCAACAAAAAAATTGTGTGCACGGCAAAAATCTTGCCAATATTCCAAGAGATAAACTAGCTGTAGAACGATATCAGAATGTATCGAAAAGGAAAACTTCCTCTTCTTTTCAAAAATCCTAACGTAAAAATCAACACTGAATATTACACCGAGCTGGTTTTGAAGAACCATCTGCTTCCTCATGCTTCAACGCTGTATGGGAATACACCATATTGTTTCCAACAGGACTCAGCACCAGCTCACAAGGCAAAGAAGGCAAAAGCGTGGTGCGCGGAAAATTTTCCCAATTTAATCAAAAGCGAAGAATGGCCTGCATCTTCACCGGATCTCAACCCACTTAACGACTTTGTTTGGCGTTATATGCTTCAACATATAGGCCGTACGAAGGGGAGTACTGTAGATCAATTCAAGAAACATTCAATTGATATTTGGGAGTAAATTCCTCAGGAAATGGTGCGTGCCAGCTGGGATGGGTTTACAAAGCGTTTGCGCAAAGTTATCAAGGAAAAGCGCCAGAGATACGAATTGAATTAATATAGTTCATTTCTATAACATGAATCTTGAAATCAAATGAAAAATAAGAGCTATGATTTGGTTGACTTTTTTTGCTGTTATCGCATTTTCTGACTAGCCAGGCCAACGTGTGTCCAGATCGGACACCATGAATCTGGTGTATCCAAAACACCTGTCACTAGTGAATCCAAAACGTGCAGAACAAAATATGAGTTTTTAATCAGTCGGAAGTATTGTTATTTCATCATATAAGGGAAGGGCCATTCATTATGTCACGTGGTAGGGGGGGAGGCGGGCTTGGGAAAATGTGACGATTCATACAAAAAAAATTAAGGTCCATACAAAAAACATGACAAGGAGGAGGGGGGAGGTTATAAAAAGTCACTTTTTGCGTGACGTAATTAATGGACGTTCCCTAATGGGAAGTGGAAATATTTATTATTTAAAATTCGTATATGAATTTAGAAAAGGAGTGCCGGTCAATTTCACGTGCTTTTGCAAGTTTCCAATTGTGTAGGAACGTTAGACTGAAAGCACGTTTGTATAGCCCCCTGCCCTTCGGTTCAGAAAGGGGTATGGGCGCGTTCTGTCGAGTTGGTCGCGGCAGATTTCATATGTGAACAGGCTGCCACATAAACGTTCAAAAGTGCCTGAACCAAATGGACAGCTTGTAATGACTACTTGAAGATGCGGTGAGGGATCATTGTCCTGATATTCCCAAATGTAGCATGTAGTAAAATGTTTCTTGTCTTCTGAGTAAACGAGTGGAAACTCATCGGGAATGATCTCTCATATGCATCCGTCGAACCATTCTGAACGGCCGTTGTGAGAATATCACCATGAAAATCTCACATGCGCATAGCATGTTACCAGTTACTAATGCTTCTCTCCTTTCTACTGTTCTCTTTCCTATTCCATGGCCGAGAGTGGTGTCTTACACATTGTGAGTCTCGATATGCGCTACCAAAGTCAGCTCTTCAAAAGCAGAAACACCGAGACGATAATATAGACCCTACATCAAAGGAAGGTCGAAGCAGTAAGTGAGGAACGAGGAACCCTAACCAATTTTACTTTTAGCCAAACATTTACCACAGAACATCCTTGATCAAATCGTTTAATTAAAACAGTCCAGTGCTATAGGCAGTTCCTTGCTACATTAGATGGTAGTTCACATCATCATCATCAAACCGTTTGTATAGAACGCCAGTGATTTTTTAAATTATAAAAAACAGTTCAGCGTCGTTCTATTGGCTATTTATAGAAGTTCTGCCTATCACCGTTATCATCTTGAAAATACTTAGAACTTAGTAAGTGAAGCACAGAGAACAGACGTTCATCTTCGGTCTGCTTTTTGTGTAAAACTTTAAACCGACATTTCAAATGTATGTCGTTATGCTCCTGGTAGGCGGCGCTGCAGTTGTGCGAAAACTGTCATGTAAATGTTTATCAATAGAAAACCTAGCACGTAATCTAAACATTTTTGTTTGTTTTTCTCTGCCCTAACTTCTTATGCCGGCTGCCCATATTAACGTTTACACACGTTTTTCAGGAAAAGGTATATGGAAATCAATGTCGGTTCTCTGTTAGTGTTGGTCCATTAATTATGTCACGCAGTAAGGGGGGAGGGGGGATTGTTGAAAACGTGACGATCCATACAAAAAAAATTTGAAGGCCCATACGATAAACCTGACAAGGGGGTTGTGGGGGGTTGTCTTATAAAAAGTCACTTTTTGCGTGACCTAATTAATGGAATGTTATAAAAAATGACTTTTTATAACCCCTTTACATTTTTTTTGTATGGATCGTCACGTAAAACTTTCCTCTGAAGAAATTCCCCGAAATTCTCTGGAGAACTTCTCTATATTTCTCTGAAGAACTTCCCTGAGCTTCTCATAAAAACTTCCCTGAACTTCTCTGAAGAACTTCCCCGTATTCCAATTAGATTGTCTGATGAATTTCCCCTAAGTTCAATGTAGAACTTCTCCAAAATCCACTGAAGAACTTCCCGGAAGTTATCTGAAGAACATCTCCGAATTCCTTTGAAGAACTACCCTGAATTTCAGTGAAGAACTTCCCTGAAGTTCCTCTGAAGAAATACCTCGGAAGAACTTCCCTAAAATTACTTTTTTAAAATTCTCTGAAGAACTTCCCTATAGTTCCTCGGAAGAACTTCTCTGAAATTACTGTCCTGAAATTCTCTGAAGAAATTTTTCCAACTTCTATGAAGAAATTTCCTAAACTTCTCCGACGAAGAAATTCTCAGAAATTCTCTGGAGAACTTCCCTATATTTCTCTGAAGAACTTCCCTGCCTTCTCAGAAGAACTTCTCTGAAGAACTTCCCCAAAGATCTCTAAAGAAGTCCGCCGATTTTATCTGCAGAATTACACTGAGATTCTCAGAAGAACTTCCCCGAAGTTCCCTGCAGAACTTCACCGACATCAACTGAAGGACTTTCCTGAAATTTTCTGAAGAACATCTCCGAAGTTCTTTGAAGAACTACACTGAATTAATTTGAAGAACTCCCTTCAAGTTCCTTTAAAGAACTTCCCTGAACTTCTATAATGAACTTTTCTGAATTTTTGTGAAGATTTTGCCTGAACTTCCTTTGAAGAACTTCCCTGTAGTTCCTCTGAAGAACTCTAAAGACATTTCTCGGAAGAACTTCTCTTAAATTACTTTCCTGAAATTCTCAGAAGAATTTCTCAGAGCTCCCTATATTTCTCTGAAGAACTTCCCCGAAGTTCTCCGCAGAATTCCACCGAAGTTCTCTCAAAAACTTCCCCGAAGTTCTCTGCAGAACTTCACCGAATTTCCTTGGAGAACTTTCTCTAAATTTTCTGAAGAAGATCTCCAAAGTTGAAGAATTCCAAAGAAATGCCTCGGAAGAACTTCCCTGAAATTCTCTGAAGAACTTCCCTAAACTCCTATGAAGAAATTTCCCGAACTTCTCTGAATAACTTTCCTATATTTCTCTGAAGAACTTTCCCAAAGATCTCTGAAGAACTTCCCCGAAGTCCACAGCAGAATCTCACAGAAGATCCCCCCACAGAAGATAGCACTTTCTCGAAGTTCTCTGCAGACCTTCACCGAAATTCAACGAAGAACATCTCCAAAGTTCCCTGAAGAACATCTCCAAAGTTCTCTGAAGAAATTTCCTGAACTTTTATGAAAAATTATCCCGAATTTCTGTGAAGTTCCCCTAAGGAACTTCCATAAAGAACTTTCCTGAACTTCTGTGAATATTTTGCCCGAAGTTCTCTGAAGAACTCTGAAAAATTCCTCGGTAGAACTTCCCTGAACTTCTCTTATGAACCTCCTCGAATTTCTCTGAAGAACTTTCATTTACTTCTCGGAAGAACTCCCTTGACTTCTCTGAAGAATATCGCTAGTAATCCGGATCTTCATAACCCCACTCCTTCCGGAGATTAGCCTCAATTCCCTTGCCTTCAAAGCGAGCAATCCACGATTTTGTCCAGACTTTTCAAGTTTTTCGTTTTATCCGCCTTTTCAGTACGATGTACGCAGCAACTGCCTCAATTTTTCATTCTCTGACCTATGAAATAGATATCTATAACGGCTATATCAACGGGTGTGGCGGCACCTTAATCCTTTTCTCCTTTGGGCCTCTCGCTCTCACATATAAGGTGACAATCGTTGCTTTCTTCTGTGGAAATGCTCCGTGCAAAGCAAAATGTCTCACTCCACAGCCATGACATTTGTACAAACGATAAGTTTTCTACACTTCATAATGTTCACGAAACCCTGCAATCTTTACTAACCGCCTTCAACTCGTACGACATTCGAATGAAACACCAACACACGCCTTGATTCCTCTGTTGGATTTTATTGTTTGTTAAATTATCTTTCTTACATGTTAAGTGTGTTCACCATTAAATTGTAAACTTAAACTAAGTTAATGTAGCTGGATATACTTCCGGTCGTATGTCATATTACTTTGTTTTTTTTTTTTGCTCTGGTTTAGCAGATTACCATTATCAATGTGTTTTTGAGTTTATAACTGTTGTCTCGAAAAAGGAGAAATTAAAAAAAAGAGATGTAACTTTGTAGACCTTACGATGATTCCAAAAAATGCGTCAGTTTCTCCCTTCTCTTCAGGGTGCGTCATATACGGCCATTCCGAGCAATAATGCTAAATGGCTGCCTGGCAGAAGAAGCCCTATCTCACACGACCCTTCTTTTCGCGATATTGACTTACTGGGAATTTTGTTGAGTATAAAGTAACGGAAACAGCAATGCCATTCAAACACTAAAGTTTTTTTTGCCTTGAGAGTTTTCTTTTTGACGCGTCCTAAACACATTCCCAGCTTTCTCTGTGTTAAGATGTCATTAACTTAAGCTTTTGCTGAAGGATCTAAAGGAAATAATTTGGATCGACGCGTGCTTTCTAATCGGATAAGTAGTTGTATGTCGCTAGATAGTATTGAATTTATTTCCTTCTAACTTACTTAACAATGCATACAAAATTTCCTGGATACAATTTAGGCGGCTGTTGGAGCATAAGAGAAAAGAGAAAAAAAAACATGTCATGCTAATATTCAAGGCGATAAAGAATGATGTGAAACTTACCAGCAATTCCAACCATTGCCTCTGAGGCGAAATACTTGACATCGACGTCTGTGTCCGTGTTCAGCTTTTCTAGGATTGGTTTGACGTGTTCGTCGATTGCGGCCTGGTCCAGGAATGGGGACAGCTTCTGCAGCGTTTTCGCGACGTTGAAGCGTACATTCGCAACGGGATCCGTCGACAGGACCTTGATCGTAGGCAGGAACAGCCGCTTGATGACATCGGCTCCAACGACATCGGCCAGGGCGTTAATGCAAAATAGACAAGTCATTCCTGTGGAGAAGAATAGTAATGTTGTTAGACGAGTTCAGATGAAAGCTACCTTAAACGCTACTTACTGTGCAAATAGTTGCTGTTCTTATACATGACCAAAATTTGATTTATGATGTTGGTTTCAGCCCACTGCGTTCCGAAAGTCTGTACAATCTTCTTCATGTTTAGCGTGGCTGCTTCGCGGATAGCGTAAACGTGGTCGTTCAACCAGTTGAAGCAGAGATCACGCAGTTTCTGGTTGAAATATTCCTGTCCAAGTTGTCCGGCCAACAGAGGCATGTACTCGATGATTGCCAACCGAACGCGCCATTTGGAATCTTCAGCTAGTTCAACGATAGCCGGCAGCAGAGACTGGGACAGTTGTTGAATTCCAATAACGTCGTTGATGCAATCCAGGGTAGATATGATGTTCAAACGAACTTCTGGCCATTCGTCCTTAAGCTGGATCAGGAACAACTGCAGCAAATGCTCAATGGTGTTGTTACGACCTAGTATAGGACTAAGACCCATTATAACAGATGCAAGCGCCGATTTGACATGTTGATTCGGATCAGCTACCAGTTCCTTTACATAGGGCAGAATCGAAGTCATGATGATCTGCTCTTGGCTGCTCTTTTCCAGATTAGAACAAAATTCGGTCACCTTGGTGGCGGCTGAAGCACGAACTTCAGCTTCGGTGTCCTTCAGTAGATACTGGAAAGCCGGTACTAGGTCAGTTTTGGTGATTTCCGGACCAACAGCCTTCTGCAGGTCAGTGAACTTCTCAGCAACCATGTAACGTACACGCCACGAAGAATCGTTGACACACTGACGCAGAGTAGGCATGACGCTCTGCAATACAAAATACAATAGTGAATCATCAGAATACCATGGCTGACAAGGCAGTACAACTTACATGTTCCACGTCATCTTGCTGCAGCAACTGGGCAATACTGACGCAAGCTTCAACGGCCAACAGTCGAACCGAATCCTGATCATCCTGTGCCATTTGCACGAACATCGGAATCAAATCCGACTTGAGATATTCAACTTCTACGACCTTGGCGAATTCACCAAGCTTGCCGGCGGCAGCACGTCGTACCATCGGAGTTTCATCCTGACACAGCTGGCGGAAGTTGTTTCTCAGTTCTGCCTTAACCGCGGCCGAGACCCTTGGATAGCAAACGGAGAACAATCCACAGGCTGAAGTACGGGATGTAAACCAATCACCAGACACCAAACGCTGTAGCGTTGGGACGACATGCACTTCCAAATCCTGAGCACTATGCTGGGCTGCCACGATTCGCAGTGATTCGACGGCTTTGTCGCGTACCACCGTTTCTTCAACGGTGGCCAACGATTCCAGCGGCGGAATCAGATACATCGCAAAGTCCGGACCTCCGACCAGAGCAGTAAAGTTGCCCAATTGCTCGGCAAGCGCCAGCAGCACTTCATCCTCATCGTATATGGTTTCGGTGAGGAACGGGATCAGCTCAGTACGGGTTCGTTCCTCGCCCAATGCCAGGGCAATAGTAGACAATTTCTTTATCGAGTTGAGCCGGAGCTGGAGAGTACAAAAACACAATTTTTATAATACCTCATCATTTAAAGAGAGAAAATTTACTGCAATTTTGATCAACATATAAACAGAAGGGATTGCGTGCTACGAGGCAATTAACTTCAAATCAATCAAGAGCAACTGTACGCAAGAAAGTGCTATCGACAGACGCAGTCTGTCTTTCTACGCAACAGTTTAGAAAATAAAAATAAAAACGCAGCATCCCGAATGCAGTTAGCGCGAGAGCAATTTCGGAAGTACCTTGACCTGTACTATCGTGACCTTTCGTTCGTGACACTTGAGGCTTGCTTGCTTCCTAATTTTCACTCCCCATAATTTCCTAACCACTCACCTGAATATCCTCGTTCTTGAGCTCATCGATTAGCACCGCGATCGGGTAAAGTGAATCATCCGCCGCTTTATCACCGCTAGTACTGGCAGCCATGTTTTGAATGTGCTGTTCTGCAAAATATATAATACGAAAAGCAGCTATGAGAAAAAGATTCTCTCCTTCGCCAGCCACCAGCTACAGATTTTCGCTTCTTTTTCTTCCTCCTTCACCCACTCCCAGAAAAGGAACCGTAATCAGCCAAGATATGGCATCAGACTAAACTCTTTTCCAGTCCGGAAACCGCGTCCCACGGTCCGAAAACAAATCCAAACGGTGCTCACCTGCTGGGGTCAAGTTTTCGCACTAGTTACGGGTTAATTCCACTCTTTCTTCGACGGAATTTCACACGGCGATAAACTTTTTTTCTCTTCCCGAATCGCGCAACCAAAAGTGTGTGTGGTGCAGCACACAGAAACGAGATGAATGAAAATGTCACTTGGACACTGTTCGTTACGTTCGTGTTGAGCATCGGACATCAGCGAACACACGCACACTGCGTACATTTGAAATGTTTTTGTGGCGGTCGGTTGGCAACGCGATTAGCTGTCAAATATTGAAACTGCGATGTTTTTTTCAACCGATTATGGTCCAGTTGCACACTAATATAAAAGAAAGCACTAAATGAGTAAATAGCGATTTTTTAAATAATGTTTTACTACAGGCGTACAAGAACAACGTCGTGAGGAACAAAAAAATAAGTTGTATATAAGTGGATATAAGGTGAACCCAAGGGGCAAGACAGCTTTCTTGTGAGTAACCTTTTTCTTCAAAGTTACTCAGAATTCATCATATTTACACACTGTATGATTTTCTCCTCCCCCCAAGATATAGAGTGGTGGGAATGCCAAAAACTGTGTGCGAAAACGACAAAAACAACATCACTCATATATGATCACAAAACTCACGTTTGCTCAGAACGCATCAGCTTCCATCAATTTGTGTAATTTATAACTCGATTTGAAGTATTCTGGCAGCACTGGCTTGAATGTGACCGTTGAGATGGTTGCGACGGTGGCAACCATAGCAACCAATGACAACAGAATGTTTACAGCCTGGGAAAATTCTGTTTTATCGTAACGTAAGAAGCTCTAATTTGAGGCAAGATAGGTCGGAGATTTTGAAAGAGGAATTTGGCCCCGATTCCAGTAAGTAGGTTGTTTGATTTTGTTTCATTATTTTTCTTGTAGGAAGACGATAAACAGATGGAATGTGCTGGATATCTGGACCGTTCTCTGGTTCCTCGCAGCGGCCAATAGCTCGACGATGGTTGAAGGCTGGATGGAGCTGTGATTGGCACAATTAATCACTTAGCCTGAAACAACGGACACTTCTTATTACTTAACGGTAACGCAGGACCGTACACTACAACGTATTACAAAAAACTAATTAAACCCAAGCTTAAATATACATATAAATTCCACACCCGAATTACCTGTGGTGAATTTCATATCTGCACTCACGGTCATCTCATGCTCACGCTCAGCATCCGAACAGTCGTATTCCTTATTACTTTCCGACGATAAGACTGCATCGATGACGTCATAATTGTCCGATCGAGAAGGAGAGTCGTGATATTTCCTGTAGTCGATAGTCGAGCAATCGGTAGAACAAAGCAGATACAAGAGGCAGCCGTCTGCCGTACTGCTGCTGATGAGATCTGTTGGTGGGTCATTAAGGTGGTCCTCACAGACAATATGTGGAATATTGAAAACTCCAGTTTTGCGATTGGTCGATCTGGCTCGGTTTCTTTTGGAAGTGATGCTTTCGGCAGTCGATAAATGCCCCATATTCCTATTGTACGGATTGATTGACCCAACCCATTCGACATTGGCTTCAACTGTGGTAAGCAATGCTGATGCAGTGACGCATATTGGATTTGAGGGAACAGGATAAACATTAGATAGAGTCGTTCTAATGAAGATTGCGTATGTATGCGGACACTGCTGCGGCATACAGAAGCGAACGTTCTGTAGATGATATCGTTTTAAGTTGCATACTTAAAGGGAGGGACTTGATGAAGGTATGACTAAGGGAAGGTCCATTAATTACGTCACGCAGTAGGGGGGGGGGGGGTTTGAGAAAACGTGACGATCCATACAAAAAAAATTTGAAGGTCCATACAAAAAACGTGACAAGGGGGGGGGGGGTTATAAAAAGTCATTTTTTGCGTGACGTAATTAATAGACGTTCCCTAATTGATTTTCATACGGGGAAGTCGGCTTCAGGTGAATTGGGGGTGGGGCTGGAAATGAGCTGTGCTTTGGCTGGAAGACTAACACAAGTTGCATCCAATCTAAAACAACAACGTTTTGATAATGCAATTTTACTGTCAAAACCAAGCTTTACAAAAGGTAGGAATGCTCAGTATCACAATATGAATCCAGTGAATTAGAGATGTTCATAATTGCTCAGAGTTACTCAGGATTGCTCAGAGTTACTCAGGATTGCTCAGTGTCTTGCCCCTAGGGTGAACCATTTGAAATTGTTAAGTTTATTTGCCTTAGTATACACTCAACTTTATAGTACGTTCACACTACTGCTTATAAGACGTGATATGGAGTATCTGAATATCAGCAACTATACATCTAGTTTTCACTGGAAATAATGTACATGTCATTTGATATCAGGATACTCTATATCACGTAATATAATAGTACGTTCACACTACAGCTTATATTACGTGATATAGACTATCTTGATATCAGCATCTATACATCTACACACTTAAATCCATAATTTCAGCTCGGTAATATTTTTTGCTGATGTTGTGCTGTAAAAGTGAATTTATACTGAGAGAACGGCTTTTTTTACAACTATTGCTGATTTCTGTAAATATTATTACTGATTTTTCTGTAAAATATAATAAAATACAGATGTCGGTAATAAAAATAACCGAATAACCTCGGTTTCAGGAAAACTCGGTCCTTTTCGTAAACTCAGTAATTCTGTGAAGCGAACGTTCAGCAAAAAAAATCGCTTCACCGAGCTATCGTCAATTTATTTACAAATTTCTCAGTTACCGGCTGGCTTCTTCAACGTTCTATGTGACGCCATTTTTTATAAAATTCAGTTAGTTAGTGAACGCTTCTGACTAAATACGCGTTCCTCACTGAGAAGAACATTATACACATTGTGATATAGAAGTTATTTTGAACTCGCTGATTGATGCGGACAACATCAATGCTTAATTGTTTAGTAAGTTAACTTAATTTTAAATTTTATTTTATTTTTGAAACTGCAGCAAGATGGCTGAAGCGCTCGATAGCTACATCTGTTGTCGCCTTGTTCCGGGTAATTTATATGGATTGAGTATTCGGTAATTTAACCTGAATTGTTAATAAATTTGTTTTTTTTTTAACTTTGAATGTATTTTTTGAAGCTAATAAAAATTGATCTCAGAACAACAAGTGCCTAGCCTGTGAACTTATTTTTAATTATCACCGAAAAAATGGGATTATAAAGTACCATGTCATAAGGAATTTGATTTCACAGATATTCCGCACTAATTTTGTGGATATGTCGGTAGTAAATTACAAAAATAATCTGTTAAAATATTACTGAAGTTCTCGGTAATTGAATATATTGGTGTGGCGACATGTTCGGCTTCTTTTTTAAGGATTGTTCAGTTAATTTTGAAGATCAGTTCGTTATCGTTTGACATCCCGGATAAAAATAACCATACAATCACAATACATTAATATAACATAACATTAAAATCTATTTCCGGCCATGAATCTTATTGTTCATCAATCAGATAATGGAAAAATGTATATTGTGATTACAATAGATCTACAATTCACTCCATATGCTTGGATTTTCAACAATTGTGAAACAATACAATTAATAGTTATTGGTTAAAATTTGTTCGAAAAATAATGATTTTTTCTATAGTTAGGATACATAACAACCCCCTATTTCTATTGTCGATGTATCAGTTTACATTAGATTCTATTGTGGTAACAATAACTCCTATTGTGATTTTATAGTTGTGAACAATAAGATTAATTGTACATACTATAGATTTTATTGTATGGTTGCAATACATTCTACTGTAAATCTATGAGATTTTTTTATTCGGGATATCACTGAAGGTTATGCAGTACCAAGTAACCGGTAGTTGAAATAGATTACCGAGGTGACAACCGAGAGCTCAGCTGTTGAGAAATCGGTAATTTTTTAACTGAGCCCGGTATAAATAATTAAGTGTGTAGTTTTCACTGGAAATAATGTGCTTGGCATTTGGTATCAACAAACAAAGAATAATGATTATTAAAATTAAAAAAAACCATTGTCAAAATTGAAAAGTGCGTTGGTTTTTTTTTCGTAGAAAGCGGTTTACTTTCAAAACGACAACCTTTAAACCGTTAATTCAAAATTTTGCTGCTCTGTACATTTAAAAATTTAAATTTTCAAAACGAATTGTAGAACTGTCAAATCGAAACCGTGGCATCGTTGAAAACAAAATCAAATTATTTTTATTCCTAAATGAACTTTCATCCACAAAGTGTCTTGTAATTGAAATAAAAGTATGCTGTTTGGATTTAGATAAAGAATAGTTTCAGCATAAAAAGTTTTCTTCTCAGATAAATTGTACAACTGTCAAATCGAAACCCCGGCAATTTCGAAAATGAAAACAAATTATTTATATTTCAAAATGAGCTTTCAACTAGAAAGTATCGTGCAATCGAAATAATGTTTTTTTAATTGAAATAAAGTATAGTTTTATTCTACATGGAAAATCTTTATTTTCAGATAAATTTCTAAAACTTTCAAAGTGGCCGGAGGTCGGCGTCATTCAATTTTGTCCATCCCGAAAGATCCATGTCGGAACACTTTTACCATCTCCCTCAAACGTGCCTGAGCAACCTCTGGCATCTACTGCCACTCGTCGTCGCTTGTAGCAGCGCTGAAAAAAAGTGGGATTATTATCAGTGACATGGTCTATTTTGTTCACACGAACCGATGACCGTGCTAGACTTCAAAAATATTCTGATCGATTATGTAGAGATTATGAACTTCTACCTCTAGTCCGAACTTTGTATTACTGGCTCCCGGCTTCAGTTCAAGACGTCACATTTAAATACTGGGTGGATCACTTTGCCAAGATGATGTTCTGAAATGTCCGTTTGGAACGTAATAACGCCGAAAGTTTTTGAAGTTTCCAGATGTTCGACCCGTGGCAATTCTCCAAGAGGTACTGTTCGAAAACGCGTACATAAGTGGACAGGAGCAACGAGCAACGCACTAAACACGGTTGTGGACAACAATAATAAAAGCGTTCCAAACGATGACAACGATGAGAACGACGGCTTGCTTTGTGTTGGTGGATTGGACAGTTCTACAATTTTCATGGTGAAAAAACATACTTTTAAATTTACACACTAACCCGAAAAATTCTACTTTCAAATCAAACGCATAACTTTCGTAGTAGATTATTTTACTTTTAATTTAATAAAAAATAATCTCTTTTCAGAAGTAAAGTGCCAAACTTTTAATAAAACAATATTCCTTTTTTGTGTGAAGATACTCTATATCACGTAATACAGTTTGTAGTGCGAACGGGGTGTAAGCTGTAGTTTGAACCTACTATTAGAGTTTTATAAGGTTCAAATATCGAAAATTTATTTCGCTGAGAAGTGACTGTGACAACAATCATAGCATTTCTTAAGGTAATGTCGAGGGGTACGCCACTTTGCGATTGCACGTTGGATCCCTGCAAATCCTTATCAAATTCACAGTATCCCTCCACTATCGCCATTAATCGCAACAGTATTATGAATCGCGAAATTCATCGCGCAATCGTGTCTCATCGTCACCAATTCTTACTCGAATCGCGAGCAGTGATATTGATTTCTGGCAGCCATGACATTTATATTCGAGCTGTTCTGTTCTTTGCTGGCAACAGTGTCGAAATTTGTTTTGATTATATCGAGCAAGTGAATCCAAGTAAGCAAGTTTTCCGAAACAAAATCAGTAGTTTTGTTTACGATTGTTTCGGGGCTAGCGATAGCAGACCGAATAAATTCTTTAAAAAAAACAGTTAGTATCTTGGCTTGACTATTCAATTGTGGTATTTTAGCTTGAAAAGTTTAAATGTGCATACAATAATAATAATAGATGACCACCTACTACGAGTAATTCTTTATTGCATAACCGGAAGTTGTGAAGCTTGTAAATATGATTAGATTTTATAGAAACTAGATTCAACTAGGTATATAAGGTGTGTTTTCTCTACATTATTATTATGAGCCACGATTGGAGAGTTGACTACTAAAAAAAACTCTGAAACACGGATAGTGAAAACTTCGCTTTTCTTGCGATGTCAGAAGAAAATTTTACTGATCGAACATTTGGAAGCGAGAAATGTCATTTTATTTCTGGCAGTTCTCGCTGTCAAATTTTTCGAGCAGTTTCATTCTGTCAGCGATAATTTTTATTCTGATCGCATCGTCATCGCGTTCTCATCGCGATTGATCGTGCTAATCGCAAAAAATGCTTTCAGCCGAAAGAAAAGCGTCATCATCGTGGAAATTATCATATCTGGGAAGCCGTATCTAACGCTCATTGTGGGAGTTGCAACCCCCTCGGGTAATGTTATAAAATTCCAACCGCTTCCTTGTGGCTAGTTTGCATATGGTTTTTTAATGAACATTAACAAGTTTTTTGAACTTGTGTACTATTTCCAGGTTTTGATTTTTAAGTAAGGTATAAATATGAATCGATAGCTGTGTATAATAAACACGATGAAGTCCATTAAGACCAGTTCTGTGTTCAGGATTCATCTGGCTTTTCAAACCCTTTTGAGCAAGTCATCTACGAAGAAACCCAAACTTCTAGGATCTACAATTTCCAAATTAATGTGAATTTTGATTGAAATTTTTTTTTTGTTACAGTGAAAATGTTGAAAATATTTTTTGAAGCTTTGAGTTAGTCAGCAAATCCAACCGGAATATTCGGTTCGATCAATTTTGTTATCACGCCGGGTGAATCTGTAATGAAAGGGTGGATTTGCGTCTCGTTTATTGTTTTTGTAGGCGTACGGAGTCTGTTGAGGCCCAGCTACAATGAGGAGCACGACGGCGCGTTGCGGCAGCTTTTGACAGTTAATCCATATATTTTATGTCAAAAACTGCCGCACCACGCCGTTGCGCTCCCCATTGTAGCCCAGCCTTTAAGAAAGAGGACGAATCAATCATATATACACAACAGTTTGTAGGAATTGCACTTACTTCCAGTGATTAGCTTCTTGAGCTCCATTATCTTCCCATACTGTCATCCTGTCTGACACAAAATTATAAAAAATGCGGCAACAAAAGACCGACACAAAAATCGCCTACAAAAATTTTGCAAAGCAAAACAAAATTGCCTGGTTTCCGCGGCGTAGCCAAAACAACACGATTGAACTGTCAAATTACCGTGGCATACATTGGCACCTACAGGCACTATGATCAGAACATTAGGGATCATCGTAACGCTTAAAGAAACACTGAATAGAATGGGAACAAGAGATATTGTGCTGAGCAACTCACCCCTTGACCCCTTGTCATCAGTTTCCAGAAGTCAAGGGTGTCAGCGAGAATTCTACTGATATTGAGTTAGATCCATCATTATCTAGTGCTCCGGATGCTATAAATGAGGAAGAAATATTGAATTCGCTATCTTTTGCTCCTACTATCGGAAATAAACTAAAGGATAAAATGCTAATGCTGAGCATGTACTGACAGTCCCATTGGTGCAGGGGTCAATGGTATGAAATTAAATATTTCTTTTCGGTACAGTTCAATTTTTCACAAGTGTTTGTTTATTTAATATACTGGAGAACATCGCAGGTACCGGTGAAGATGTGTGCCTACCATTCATAATTTGTGAGGCAGAAATGTTCAAATCCGGTCGATATTCAATTGCTTTCGAATGAGTGGAAATCGAAAAGGATTCTTCAATTCGTCGCATATTTGATCTGTACCTCAAATGCTTTGAAGTAATTGGAGTTAAGGTGCAAATCCGGATTCAGATGCTACATGATGTGTACCACATTCTGGTCTACAAAACCATGGACCATGGCAATAGGAAAGCTGTAAATGCTTAGCTCTACCATTGTTCCAGTCAGACTGAACACATTCACATATCCAAACTGATCAATAACTGATCCATTGTATTGATCATATGATCGAATAAATAAACTAAATTGTTTTGTAATTTTAAACATTTATTGAAATTATTTAAAATTATTTTGCATCAATTTATCCATAATTGAAAAACTGAGTAGAAATGACTGGAATCCTCATTCATTTGACAGTGAGTGAATGTTACTCAGACCTCTGTGTAATCGCCGCTAACTCAAAAGTGAGTTAACGTATGGTTACTCAATATAGGGTAGCCATACTTGCCGCTGAGATAAGTATATTCGACTTAAATTTAAGTTGGCCAGAATAAGCGTGTAGTAGTTCCACACAACGAGAGTAGAGTGTTATACCTGGTACAGACATACAACGTACAGCGTTGTACCATAGACTAACTCTAAGACCAGTAGGTCCCATACAAAAACGATTTTTTTCTTGGCTCAGTCAGTACTAGAACATCGTCCCAAGCTCGGTCCCAAGCTCAATAATGCACCCCTTATAATGAACTCACATGAACACACTCTCAAATACTCTGTCAAAATAACACAGCAAATCAAAACAAAGGCGCAAATATGTATAACAAGGTGCTGGCTTCAAGGTGTAATTCGGACCAAGGGTTCTACAACAGTGAACCAATTTCAAATCGCTAGTTGCATATTGATTGTTGGTTGTGCTCATAGACTAGCTCTAAGTACAGTGGGTCTCCATACTGATTAAAGTATTTGGTGTTCGTACAGCGCTCACGTCAGTATGTCTAGTACATCAGTCACTATAGCCCGGTCCCAAGCGTTGTACCAACAATCAATATGCAACTAGCGATTTGAAATTGGTCTCACTGTTGTAGAACCCTTGGTCCGAATTACACCATGAAGCCAGCACCTTGTTATACATATTTGCGCCTTTGTTTTGATTTGATGTGTTATTTTGACAGAATATTTGAGAGTGTGTTCATGTGAGTTCATTATTAGGGGGTGCATTATTAAGCTTGGGACCGAGCTTGGGACCGATGTTCTTAGTACTGACTGAACCAAGAAAAATCGTTTTTGTATGGGGACCTACTGGTCTTAGAGTTAGTCTATGCGGTTGTACTCTTTATTCTAGCTACGTGTTTTAAAGTATCTGACGTCTAGTACGTGTTTAAAGTATCTGTACTGGATTAAAGTATCTGACAGTCCGTACAACGGTCATCGTTGTATGTCTGTCATAAGTGTTACTCACTTTTGAGTAATAATAAACTAGCGTGCGAAGGTAATAGCTTTCGGGTTGTATGTGTCCCTTGTCACAGCGGTAATATTCGGAAACCGGTTCCAGAAACCCTAATGAAAATAATTATTGCTGTTTTTGGATTGATGTTTGATGATAAGAAATGTCAAAAACCCAAACAAAAGTAGCGTGCAAAGTTTCAATGTTTTCTCCTTAAATATATTTTTTATTTCCATAAACAGTGTGCATTTATTAGTTTTTTAAAAATGGATGGGTAAGTGCTCCATTGTTGACAACTTTAATCAAGCAATAACCAACATCAATTTTGAAACAGAATCAGCTTCGATTCCTTGACCTACCTGTCGGACGACTCGTTTGTAATCGAGTGCAATGACGATTTTGGCGGAATCTGCGAAGACATCGTTCGGTTAGCTAGTGCATCGCATTTCGTTGATCATCTGAATCCTCTGGATATTGCACCAGGAAACGACAGCCCTCCCAGTAACACTTACTACTCATCCGTAAGATGCTTCGACAAGGAGATGCCGTCGCTGTTCTCCGATATGGAATATCTCACAGAGGTATCCCCAGAGACGGAAATGGCTATCGTACCGACCCAGCATATCCCTTTGGCAGTGAATCCTAGTGAATTTTCCTGGGCGCGAAAGGAAACCAAACTTGAAGAAAAGACTGACGCTACTACGAGGCTCACTGACCTACCCACTGCCACCGTGGAGGACAGCGTAACGGAAACAACACCTGCAAATAATCGATATCTCAGTTCCACCAACTATAGGAAAATACTTCAGACCTACATTCAAAACGGTAAACGAAAGTTAGAAGCTAGTTCATACTCCAAGATGAAAGCTACCGTCGTGAGCGTGAAGGCTGGTACCACTTCCACATCTCTGATCGAAACCGTAACCTGTGCTTCTTATGGTAATCCTCAAAATTCCACTGCCACCAGAAAAAGTTCAATCCGGGAACCGGACGTTCGATTGCCGTCGGAACCGATCTCTCTACCCAATTACCGCTGCCAGGATTGTAACTCTTGCTTTCTGTCAGTCGAACGACTCAAGAAACACACCTGCATCATTACGGAACAGTATCAGTGTCAGCTTTGTCGACGGGAGTTCCGAAAGCGGAAAACCCTGGAGCAGCACATCAAATCCCATGACAAGGTATTCTCTACCGATGAAGATCTGCGAAAGTGGTGAAAAGGTTTCAGTTTTAATAAGTGTACTCTCTGTCTCCGAATTATGCGAACTATGTAAATATGAGGCTGATAAATATAGCTGGTTTTAGTTATTGTATTTTTTTTCTGTTTTAACAAAAAATAAAAACCGTGTTTTCGTTAATTCTTTCTCTTCAGTTTTTATTTTCGATTGGCTATGCTGCCGTGAATCGCATATGTGTAACATATGCACAGGAAATCACAGCAAGAATGTTGCAAATATGTGATTCACGGCAGTATGGCTCTGCAGATTTTAACCAAGTGCGCATTTAAAAATTCTAAAGTACATACCATCAAATCACATACCATGACTTGCAACACGTTTCAGTTATTTCTCCTCACACATGTTCTAAACAAGAGTTTTCTCTTCTAGTAATCAGTTTTTGTTTTAGTACAGTTAGTTTTTATACAAACTAATGTTGCATTTTGTAATTTACTAGACAACATCTAAATAATGTGCGTTGTATGTCAGTCCGGTAGATGACTTGTAACACTTTTGTAATTTGATTGAAAACATAGTTTAAAAGCAGTTCAATCATTGTAACTCTTAATAAGGGATGATTATAACATATTTCAAGTGAAAAATGTGAAGAAACAACCTAAATCTATCAAGAAAATGAAAAGAACGATTAGCAATTTCCATTTAATTCCAACTACCGTTATTGCTTATCTTGACAGATACGCGTATTTCTTCTACAATGTGTAGACTTCTTATTTGTCGTGTACTAATACTCAACTTTAGTACACGCGGTGCCAGATATACAGACATGTCTGTATTTGTACAGACTTTTGATGTGCCATACAGACCTCATACAGACTACAGACATCATACAGACATTTGAATTTACATATAGATTTAATACGGATATTTTCTCAGACGATTCTAAAATTAATCATAAAATAGGCTAAGCCGTTTCAAGTGCATGCACCTGATACGTCTCTGCCTGGCGAAAATGTTTTATGCACTCAATCTGTACCTGCTTTTTACCATTGGCGTTAACGGCGTTATGCCTTGTTCAGACTACGATAGGTAAATTAAACCAACTGAACCAAAATTACTATTTACTGAGTTTGATAAGGTTCTAACACATTTATTAGGTTAAACTATAACTGAAAATAATGTTATTTGATTGAAAACATAGTTTAAAAGCAGTTCAATCATTGTAACTCTTAATAAGGGATGATTATAACATTTCAAGTGAATTAGGCGAATAAACTACCTAAATCTATCGAGAAAATGAGAAGACAGATTAGTAATTTCCATTCAATTCCAACTATACCCTTATTGCTTATTTTGACAGATACGCGTATTTCGTCTACAATGTGCAGACTTCTTCACGATGCCAGATAATTTTTTCAAAAGTCTGTATGATTATCAAAATAAAAAGTCTGTATTTGTCTGTACACTAGACAAACTTAGGGCATCTTCAGCGGCGGTCTATTTTTAGATCAACTTTATACCTGGGGCCGTATTTTGGATCTCGAAACGAACGACTTTTTGTACGAACGCTTGTGAGAAAAAGTTCTTCGTTTCGAGTTCCAAAATGTGCTTTCACCGCACCGGTGTTCTATTTCTTCTTTTTAAACTCGCCAACACCTGCTATCCTGTCGATCATTCAACATCAGAGATCAGAAGTTTCTTTTTTCAGAGATCGCAGACTTTTTACAAACATTTTGCCATTGATTGGTTTGACCAAATAATTTTTAATGCCAGTAGTGCGCCGTTAGCTGACGACAAGGAATACTTGTTCTTCCGTTTGGCTGAAGGTGAGTGTGTGAATGCATACATTTTATTAAAACGATATTAGATAATGCTGATTTGCCAAACTAGGCAGTGGATAAACAAGAGTCGAACCGGAGAAGGATGTGACGCCACATCCAAATTTAACTCACTAATTGGTATTATCAAGTAGCGTGTAGTGGTTTTGAACGGTATTTTTCTTGTTCCAAAATACTGCAAGAATAGATCAAGACATATACCAGTTTTGAATTGTGGTGTAAATTCACACCGGTGAAGCAATGTTTTTGCGTTTGGTCTCAAAAAATAAATCGCCGTTGAAGATGCCCTTATCACATTGCTTTTTACGTATTTCTCACAGCAAATTGCTATCTTCACACAATTTTGTTAGTTTTCGGTATATTACAATTGTATTTTTAACCATTTGATCTCTAATTGCTAACAGTTTAGAAGAGAATTTATTTAAAAAATATTAGAATGTAACAAGACTGTTTAGACGAGGTTTTAGCACAGGGAACAGACTTTGATGTCCATATACCTTTTCTTGATAAACGTGTGTAAAAGTTAATATGGGCAGCCGGTATAAAAAGCGAGCGCAGAGAAAAACAATCAAAACTTTTCAGGTTATGTGCTAGGCTTTGTATTGATAAATATTGACATGACAGTTATCGCACAACTGCAGCGTCGCCTACCAGGAGCATAACGACATACATTTGAAATGTTGATTTAAAGTTTTACACAAGTAGCAGATCGAAGATGAACGTCTGTTCTCTGTGGTTTTAGAATCAAATAACCGAAACACGTTGTTAACTACCCGGGTACTAATATTTTTAATGCCATGACGTTACGGTAAAAAAGCAACAAATGGTTAGTAAATCAATACCTACATATACTATTGCACAAACGAATACAAAATGCGTAAAATGATGCACCAATGACTGCAATAAGAATCCATCGGTTAGTATTCAAAAATAATTAATATGTTTTAATCTTTCCATACTCAAATTATTTATTAGATTCATCATACATGTAACTTGAAAAAAATCGAAGAGCTTCCCGAATAAAAAAATCTCATAGATTTACAATTGAATATATTGTTACCATACAATAGAATCTATAGTATGTACAATTAATAGTATTGTTCACAACGATAAGATGACAATAGAAGTTATTGTTACCACAATAGAATCTAATGTAAATTGAAACATCGACAATAGGAAAAGGGGGTTGTTATGTATCTTAACTGTAGAAAAAATCATTATTTTATGAACAAATTTGAGTCAATTATTATTAATTGTATTGTTTCTCTATTGTTGAAAATCCATATCCAGCATATAGAATGAATTGTAGATCTATTGTAAAGACAATATGCATTTTTCCTTTATCCGATTCATGAACAATAAGATTCATGGTCAGAAATAGATTCTAATGTTATTTTATATTATTCTATTGTAATTGAATGGTTATTTTCATCCGGGTTGCTTTGTAACTTTGGTGATTCCACTTTCGTTTTGATGACTTTTTGCATATTCTTTGGACGCAAGAATTTCTTGCATGCACGTTGCATTCATCTTGTTACGCAGTTTAGTACTTTTCAGGTTGAACGATGAAATAATCCTTTCCACTGCAGCCGAGGAGTGTGGCAATAAAAGTAGGGATGGTATGATTCGTCTGAGAAGGGGAAAAGCAATTTCAAGGAAAAGGACTGTGAAAATATCACGGATATCAGATAGAAAAAGATGATATCGTCAAATAACTCAATGGGATTTCCCTTCAGGAGTGAAGAGTTGAGTAAAGGTAATGCTTTGTTCATACTACAGCGTTGTATCAACAATCAATATGTAACTAGTGATTTGAAATTGGTTCACTGTTGTAGAACCCCTTGGTCCGAATTACACCTTGAAGCCAGTACCTTGTTAGACATATTTGCGCCTTTGTTTTGATTTGCTGTGTTATTTTGACAGAGTATTTGAGAGTGTGTTCATGTGAGTTCATTATAAGGGGTGCATTATTGAGCTTGGGACCGAGCTTGGGACGATGTTCTAGTACTGACTGAGCCAAGAAAAAAATCGTTTTTGTATGGGACCTACTGGTCTTAGAGTTAGTCTATGGTTGTATCATAATACAAGGCTATCTTTATGACATTTTGTGTGTAGATACTTTTCAAAACACCCTTGTATTATGTTACAAATTATGTTCCAGAAGCTGATTTCTGAAGCTTGTGTTTGATAGAATTGTAGCTCTTGTCAAACTCGACATCATTGTCTAACAGTGCATTGTCGTATTTGTAATATCGAAAGTGTTATATTCATTGTAATATATATTTTTTTAAATCTTTGTTAAGGCTCTTTCCTTTAATAGTTTCATAATTTGTGAATGAACTCTAATTACCGTATCACCACCCAGGTAACCCATAAGCATTAGCATATGCAGTAAATCAACCCTAAATCTGCATTTAAGATGCTACAAGCATTATATTAGCATTATATCAGCATCTTGAATGCTATCTGTTGTAAAGCTGCATTTCATTTGCTATTTAAATGCTTGTAGCCTGTAATAAGCATTTCGAATGCAAAATAGCATTAATTAAGCATTATCATAGCATTGCAGTAAAGCAGCCGTATATTGGGCCAAAAGTGGCATTTATGTTGCATTTAAGGCGACTTAAATTCTTGATAGGTTGCCGTAAAGACGCTTTGGAACTGCTTATTGGTTACCTGGACAGTCTTGTGACTCAAGCCTTTATTTTGACATGTAGGCCATTTGTTCAACTTGCTTGTTTTGTTTTTGAAAAACGTGGCAGAAACAATCAATATTTAGAGTATTCCCACATTTTGACTATACGTCTGTGTTGAAATTATTAAAGAACTACGGTAGTTTCCACTAGTTTTCACTGAAAACGTTCCATATGGAGTAGATGAAATTTAAAAACCAGACGAAATCCCGGTGCCTAGGATGTGGGGAGGCTTAGCAGTTACTGGACTCTATTGAGTTTCTTCTAAAATCCCACAAATATTCAAAAGCAGCCCTGTCAAAGCGAGTCACCCCGCTATAGCGGTTAAAATCCAGGTCCTAACCAACCTGTTCCCATGTCAGGGGCAGCTTAAAATGGCGTCTGTTCTCCATGTTCGGCGCGGCTAATCGGACTCTAAACAGAGCTGTGCACGATTGTCCTTTGGCGAGACAGGAGGTTGGCGCAGGCCTTACAAGCCAGCCGTAAACAATAATAGTAAAAGAAGCACACGATGTAAAAACGGACCGGAACAATCGGCATAGACTCAGGCATCGAAAAAGGACCAACGATTGGAAACTCGGAACACGGAGCTGTAAGTCCCTCAATTTATCGGGAAGTATCCGCATTCTTTCCGACTTACTGAGGGTCCGCAAATTCGACATTGTAGCGCTGCAGGAGGTTTGATGAAGAGAATCAATGTAACATACGCGTAGGGATGGTTATACCATCTACCAGAGCTGCAGCAATTCACACGAGCTGGGTACAGCTTTTATCGTGATGCACGGAAGGCAAAAAACGCGTGATTGGTTGGTGGCCAATCGACAACAGGACGTGTAAGTCGAGAATCAAAGGGTGTTTCTTCAATGTCAATTGCTTTGGCTTCAACTTTTAGAGAAGACTAATCGACGTGCACAGCCCTCACGTAAAGGTTGTACGGAATCAAATTGCACCACTTTTAAATGGCTGTAACTTTTTGAAATTTTGGGTGGAATTAGTTCAATGTGTATTTGTTTACGCTGTGTAAGTTTCACTAGCAGGTTTGCAACCGTTGCGAAGATGGAGTCGGAAGAACAGCAGAGTGTGCATATGGTCTCAGATACCGGCCCTTCCTTAGAGCAATAACAGCAGTTCATACATGCCAAACACCCTTCTTTCATATTACTGTACAACCCTTATTTTCACACGGAAAAGTTAATTAATTTTGCAAAAGTGATCTACTCAATTTTTGAGTACATCCACTTTTAGGAAAATTAGTAACTTTTCCGTGTGAAAAAAGGGACAGTATATGAAAGAATGAGAGGGTGTTTTGAGCGTGTAGCTCGAACAGAAAGAAGAAGAAGAGGAACAGCAGCGGCGCAAAGAAATTTTGGTCACGTACCTCGAAAATCCGGATCTTTTTCGTCGTGCCATCAGTAGGAAGCTGGGAATGGTAGATTCTACGGTGTCTCGTGTTTTAAATCGGTACCACGAACGCGTGACCATCGATTGGAAAGAATAAAAGTGGCAAAACTGGATGTCCGTATAGTGTTAAGGACCACAAGCGGGTAGTTCATGCTTTCAAGAGGAATCCCAACAGTTCAGTTCGAGATGTGGCGAAGAAACTGAATCTAACCAAAGCTCTACACCCAGATGTTGACGAAACCACATTGCCTCGCTATGGATGATGAGATGTATGTAAAAGCAGACCTCCGGCAGTTTTCTGGGCTCCAGGTTACTGCTCATCATGAATTGGATGTTCCTGAGGACGTTAGAAAGCAGAAGATGTCAAAGTTTGCCAAAAAATATATGATTTAGCAAGCAATTTGCTTGTGTGGACTGCGGAGCACCCCATTCGTGGCAGATGTACCTAAAGGAATGCCTCCAAAAGCGTGTGAGGGCACACGATGGTCCTACGATTTTCTGGCCGGATTTAGCCTCGTGCCATTACTCGAAAGAGGTTTTGAAGTGGTACAGGCTAAGGAGGTCAATTTTCTGCCGAAGCATCTCAACCCCCCGAACGTACTGGAACTGCGCAGCTTGAACGGGAATACAACAGCTGCCCAGGTCGGCCAGGAGGAGGAATTCAGACCGGTTATAAGAAAGTTCAGCGCCTATCAGCTTACGAACGAAAACGGCCCCAGACTCATTTCTTTTCTCGCCTCCAAGAACATGGCCATACGTATTACCAGCATAGCCTGTCATATAGGTACACCTAGAGATCACCACAACAGACCGAATTACAAATAGTCCACGTTTTGATTGATGGACGACATTACCGTCAGAGCAGCCATCACAACGCAGCGGAAGGCGCCATATAGTTTGTGGAAAGAAATCAACGGAACGATTGGTTCGACGATGAATGTAAAATGGTTCTAGATGAGAAGAATGCAGCGCGGGCGAAAAGCATCACCTGGAGGAGTTATAGTGCGAAGAATTGGAGCAGTTGTATCGTTTTCAAGGTACGCGTAAATTCTACAAGAAGCTCAACGCATCCCGTAAAGGCTTCGTGCCACGAGCCGAAATTTGTTGGGATAAAGATGGAGGTATCTTGACAGATGAACGTGAGGTGATTGAAGGGTGGAAACAGCACTACGATGAACACGTGAATGGCTCAGAGGCGGAATACCAAGGCAGCAGGAGAAATGGCTTTATTGGTATTTTGGACGAGGGCGACGTGCCAACTCCCACGATAAGTGAAGTTAAGGATACTATCAAACAGCTTAAGAATAACAAGGCAGCTGGGAATGGTGGTATCGAAGCTAAACTTATGAAAATGGGCCCGTATAAGTTGGTGACTTGTCAGCATCGACTAATAGTTAGGATCTGGGATACAGAACAGCTACCGGAGGAGTGGAAAGAGGGAGTTATATGCCCAATATACAAAAAGAGTAACAAATTAAAATGTGAAAACTATCGAGCGATCACTATTCTCAACGCGGCCTACAAAGTGCTGTCTCAGATTATCTTCCGTGTCCATCGCCATTTGTGGGAAGTTATCAAGCCGGGTTTGTGAACGGTCGATAAACAACAGTCCAAATTTTTACGTTACGACAGATCCTCCAAAAGTGTCGCGAATATCAAGTCCCTGCACACCACCTATTCATTGACTTCAAGGCCGCATACGATACTATTGCTCGTGAACAGCTATGGAAGATTATGGACGAGAACCACCGACAAACCGACATGAATGACAATAGAAAATGTCTTAATATTCTGTTCAAATCATATTAGGGCCTGTTCATAAACCACGTAGACTCACTTTTGAACATCTCAACCCCCCCCCCTTCGTAGACTTTTCTCCATACAATTTTTTTTAATTTTTCTATGGAGCGTAGAATTTTGCCAAACCCCCCCACCCCCCACAACAGTCTACGTGGTTTATGAATAGCCCCTTACTGACATCTATTTCGTGTTCGCGGAGTACGTTTATTGAAGCCACTTGAACACGTTTGGGACCTTGATAAGAAGGTTCGTGTCTGAGCAATCCTGGACATATTTCTTTGATCTATGTTATAATATGCTACCTTGTATAAAATATCCTTGATCCATCATTACCAGTCCATCACGCTTATATGTCATTGTTTATATCTGTATTGACTGCTCAAGAATACAGTGTCATTCCTGTATTATCGTTACAACCAACCACACGTGGTACCGTCATCTTCATCATCCGGAAACACAACAGTTGGCGACGAGAGTAGAACCCGCAAAGAAGAATTTTACCGGTACCGCCAGTGCTATGTCCATCTTTGCATCTGCTTGTGAGGTTGGGCTGCTGCGAAGAAGTGAGGTTAGACTGCTGCTGCGTTGTGCTGCGCTTGTTGCTGTTGCTGTTTGTTTTTCGTCGAAATTTGCTGCTGATGTGCTTGCTGCGACGTTGTTTCTGGTGTGTCTTGCTTTGAAGCATTGCTTCGTAGAAACCATAGTTGGAATCCTCGTTCGAACTGAAGGGATTTGATACTGCGATTGATTTGAAGAATGGCTAACCCAGGAAATCCCCCTGCTGCCGGTGCTGATAGAATACCACCAACATTCGCGTACGTGCCATTTGATAAAACAAAAACGAAATTGTGCCGCTGGGTGAAACGGCTGGAAGGTGCGATGCGGCTATTTGACGTAAACGAAGATGTTAAGCAATGCGTATTACTACACTACATGGGATCGGAGACATGTAACATCCTTGAAGATAATTTTTCTCCAGAATAGACATATCAACAAATCGTTATTGTACTTGGGAGCTACTATGACCCGGAACACCTTGAGATGGTGGAATTATGGAAGTTCAGATCCAGGACCCAGATGGAGGGTGAATCGATTGCAGAATTAATTACGGCGTTGCAACACGAAGCAAAACACTGCAAATTCGGCAATCTTCAAAAGGCGTTACGAAACCAGTTGGTTTTTGGGCTTCGCAACCAGCGTATCCGGTCTCGTCTCATCGAGGAAAAGGCGTTAACATTCGAGAAGGCGAAGGAAATTTCACTTTCGATGGAGGCCTCGGGGGAAGGTGCCGAGGTTCTCAACCGAAAGCTGCACTACCTCAATCTGGTGGACAATTTGGCTAAAAATCAGCGATCTTCTGTGAATAAGGTAACTAACAATACTAACAAATCCTGTTACCGGTGTAGTAGTGAGACACATTTGGCTAACGCCTGTCGACACAGGGATACCGTTTGCGGATATTGTAACAAGAAGGGACATTTGCAACGTGTTTGCCTCAGTTTGCCTCCCGAAAGCAAACCCAAGAAGGGTTATACCCAGAAGAAATTCAAAACTCATTTGGTTGAAGAAGGGGGAGGTTCAGATCATGATTTTGGGGATGAATCGGTCGAAGAAATCTGCGTCATTGATGTCTGCAATTGCCACGTAAGTCACGATAATAAACCACTGTCTAAAATATACATACAACTTAAAGTTAATAAATCCCTGATTAAGTTTGAGGTGGTTCACCTGTGTCGTTGGTAAGTGCTACTGACAGGGAAAGGTATTTAAAAAAATTGCCACTTCATGAGACTGATATCAAGCTACGTAGTTATTGTGGTGGTCAAATAAGGGTTCACGGTACTGTTTATGCACAGGTAGTGTACAGAGGCAAATCAGAAATTTTTCGATTATTCGTGGTTGAGTCAAAGCGACATCCCTTGTTAGGAAGAGAGTGGATGAGAGCGTTACAACTGAATTGGAGTGAAGTAATGGGAAACTCAGTAACTACTGTCAGCAAAATTGTCTTGCGTACACCATTGTTTACATCCGTAAGGTCTCTTATCGAGCAGTTTCCTTCCGTTCTTGAAGATTCCGTTGGCAAGATGACTAAAATACAAGCAACTCTTGATGATTTGAACTACCATCTCATGTAGCAAGGCAACTGCCTATAGCACTGGACTGTTTTAATTAAACGATTTGATCAAGGTTGTACTGTGCTAAATGTTTCATCATGTTCCTCTATGAAGGGCCAAAAACGTATTGTGGGCCCGTAAGCAGATACACTTACGCGCAACCCAAAGCTACAGGGTCTAGAGAATCTCCTTCAGAAACAAGTTCGCATAAACCACACCAAAATTGAGCCCTCGCGTAATCAAAATGTCCACATTAGATGGGAGATAGAGCCAGCTTATTCACGAAATGTTAACTGGTATGCATCATTTTTGACTATCCATATTCATTTCGAAGCCTAGATCAATTCGCCATATAATGTATGAGAACCTATCATGCTATGACCACAGACTTGCGTAACACAAGCTTATCGTTTATTAGGTACGCTGTATTGAGACTTGGATGAAATTCGCGGTGAAATCATGCATTAGCATCGTGAAGATCAGTATATACGTTTCTGTCGACAAGGATCTAGAGCAATTTACTGTTCAAACAAGTTGTAGGAACTACGTACCAAAGTTCATCATACATCAATTATCAAATCGACCATCTGAAATGGAGTATTTGCAATGAGCCTGCCCTCTATTCACGAAATGTGTAACCGACAACAGGAAGTTGGCAGTCCCACTCTTCCTATCCAAATCGCTTCAATCGGGTACTCTGATGGTCCCTCCCTTTATCCCAACATATGATGTTACATAAATATATGAAAAATTCAGAGAAATTAATATGATTTTCTTACCTTGATTTTGCAGTCATCTTACCTTGAAGCTTGTGTTAGCTTGTTTGGTTAAAACTAAAATTGGTTAGGGTTCCTCGTTCCTCACTCCCTGCTTCAACCTTCCTTTGATGTAGGGTCCATATTATCGTCTCGGTGTTTCTCCTTTTGAAGAGCTGACTTTGGTAGCGCATATCGAGACTCACATGTCATAAGACACCGCTCACGGCCATGGGATAGGAAAGAGAAAGGAGAGAAGTATTAGTAACTGGTAACATGCTGTGCGCATGTGAGATTTTCATGGTGATATTCTCACAACGGCCATTCAGAATGGTTCGACGGATGCATATGAGAGATCATTCCCGATGAGTTTGCAATCGTTTACTCAGAAGACAGAAACATTTTACTACGTGCTACATTTGGGAATTTCAGGACAATGATCCCCCATCGCATCTTCAAGTGGTCATTACAAGCTGTCCATTTGGTTCAGGCATTTTTGAACGTTTATGTGACAGCCTATTCACACATGAAATCTGTCGCGACCAAGCTGGCAGAACGCGCCCATACCCCTTTCTGAACCGAAGGACAGGGACTAAAATACAAGCAACTCTTACTCTTAAACCGGACTCAAGACCAGTGTTTCTCAAGTCTCAAACTTTGCTTTTCGCTATTCGTGATGTTGGACGAGAAATCAACGAAATGGTTGATAATGGTATTTTAATAAGGGTTAACAACAGCGAGTGGGGTACCCCGGTCATACCGGTGATGAAGTCTGAAAATAAGGTCCGCCTTTGTGGAGATTATAAATTGACTGTAAATAAGCATTTGTTAATCG
The DNA here is from genome assembly GCA_034211315.2 of Aedes japonicus. NCBI lineage: Eukaryota > Metazoa > Arthropoda > Insecta > Diptera > Culicidae > Aedes > Aedes japonicus. Next base: position 45,489 of record JASCZW010005731.1, read on the forward strand.
ATGAACATCCTCTACCTACAGTTGATGAACTTTTCGCGAATATGGCTGGTGGAAATTTTTTTTCTCTAAGTTGGATTTGGCGCAAGCCTACTTACAGATGGGGGTACGGTCTGAAGATCAAGGGATTCTAACACTAAATACACACCTCGGATTATTTCAACCTACTAGACTAATGTATGGGGTCGCATCTGCTCCCGCCATATTCCAACGAGAAATTTCACAGATTCTTCAAGGTATACCGGGGGTTTCTGTTTTCTTAGACGATGTTAAGGTCACGGGACCAGACGACGCTACTCACTTGGCGCGATTGCAAGAAGTTTTGAAAAGATTCGCTGAGCATGTTATGCGAGTAAATATATCCAAATGTGATTTTTTCGTGAACAGCTTTGCATATTGTGGGTATGTTATTGATTCCGATGGTATTCATAAGGTCAAAGAGAAGGTTCCCGCCATACAACAAATGCCCAGACCAAAGAATCGTGAGCAGGTTAGAGCTTTCTTAGGTCTTGTAAACTATTATGGGAGATTTCTTCGTGACCTCAGTACTAGGATCTACCCAATTAATAATCTTTTAAAAGAAAAAACTCCCTTTGTTTGGAATCGCGACTGTGAAAGGGCTTTTGTGTGAAAAAGGGTTGCCTACACTCTCCGCTTTGCGCATGCAGCATTACGCTGTGCTTTTGGAGTCGTTCCAATTTGATATCCGCTATCGATCCTCGAAGGATCCTGCGAATGCGGACGGAATGTCGCGACTACCTGTTTCGGATAATGCAAACAAAAAACGTATCGAAGAAGTGAATGTGATTGAACTGGATCAAATTCACACACTGCCTGTTTCCGTGGAAGAACTGGAAGAAAGCACCAACAAAGACTCCTCCATTCGTAATTTGATCCAAGGTTTGAAGACTGGGCGATTTGTAGACGGACGAGATTGTTTCGGATTGAACCAACACGAGTTCAGTTTGCAAAGTGGTTGTTTGATGAAGGGCATCAGAGTCTACATTCCTGTACCATTGCGCCGAAGAGTTCTGGATGAGCTGCACCCAGGACATTTTGGAGTCTCTCGAATGAAATCGCTCGCAAGGTCCTACTGCTGGTGGGAATCGATTGATCGGGACATCACAGAGCTTTCACGTGATTGTGTTAACTGCGCAAGAACTAGAAGTGACCCCCCGAAAGTACCAATACACTGTTGAGAAAAATCGGCCGAGCCATTCCAGCGTATTCATGCCGATTTTGCGGGTCCGTTGATGGGTAAGTATTTCTTGATAATTGTCGATGCGTATAGTAAGTGGCCTGAGGTGAAAGTGATTCCCAATATGACGACTGAAACCACCATTGATCGAATGCGAGAATATTTTGCTACCTTTGGATTGCCAGCTGTGCTGGTCACAGATCGGGGAACGCAGTTCACTTCTGCACAATTTCAGGAGTTTTTGAAGAAAAACGGCATCGTTCATAAAATGGGTCCTAACAAACATGTATAAACCTTTAAGGACAAAATAAAGGCTCTACGGTGTTCACAATCAGAAATCCATAAAGAATTACATAACATACTTATGGCTTACAGAAGAACGATTCACCCCGCTACTGGAAAGAGTCCTTCGATGATGGTTTTCGGAAGACAGATGAGATCTCGCATTGACTTAATGGTTCCAGGTAGTCCAAAGAGCAGTAAGGATTTCGGTGATAGGGAAGAAGAGAAGGTAGTTCGTTCGTTTGAGGTGAATGACAGGGTCGCTGCAAGGGATTTCTTTTCACATACTGATAGATGGAGGTTCGGCGTTATTTCTGAGCGAGTGGGCAAGTTACAGCTTGATGATGGTAGGATGTGGAAGCGCCACATTGACCAGCTTAGGCCAGGGCCATTAAATCAAGAATTTTTCTCTGAGTTGCTCAAGATCCAAAGTACTTTCCGACCATCCGTTTCGTTGCCACCACCGGTAGATTGTACGCCTACTACACCAGTCATCTCAACTGAGACCACCCAATCCTTTGATTCAAGTTCCCTCATCCCAACCAGTAGCGCTGATCAAGACACTTCCCTAGGTCATCGACCAGTGCCATCACAAATTATACAATCATCCAATTCATCGATATCTGAAGGTAGCGACCTCAGAAGGTCTCATAGAATTAGGAAGCCACGGAATAGGCTGGACGTTTGAATATGTGTTTCCTAAACTACTAATTTTATGTGTAGTATTCACTACTTTTACTAGGGAGGAGAAAATGTTATAATATGCTACCTTGTATAAAATATCCTTGATCCATCATTACCAGTCCATCACGCTTATATGTCATTGTTTATATCTGTATTGACTGCTCAAGAATAAAGTGTCATTCCTGTATTATCGTTACAACCAACCACACGTGTTACCGTCATCTTCATCATCCGAAAACACAACAATCTAGATAAAATGATTCTATAGGTTTTGACAGATGAGATCGCTTCCCATTTGAATCGGTCGTTATGGATTCTTGAACAATAGCGAGGATTGAGTTTCATGTCGGTTTGTCGGTGCGAGAACGTTTTACGTGAAGATATCTGGTGTGTTATCGGACTCGTTTGAAACACGCAAAGGATTTCGACAAGGCGATGGACTTTCCTGTTTCCTGTTCAACATTGCGCTAGAAGGTGTTATAAAACGTGCGGACTTTAACATGTGGTGAATTGTATGTTTTATTCGAATTGACATCAATGCTATGCATCCATGGTCCATGCTGTACCAAGGGAGGTGATTCCACAAAACTGCAGTAGGTACGCTTCATCGAGTGATATTGGGCTTTCGTGAAGAAAGGGCTATCTATTGCAAACTACAGAAAATATTCAAAGATTTTGAACCAAAGCGGCTAAATCGGTTGAAGAGAGAAGTCTGCGCTGACCTCCATAACAATTAACCAATTTTTACATGTTTTTAAGACCTAAATAAATGATTAAAAATTAACCTTGCATTAAACTGACAACTTTTTTTTTCATTCAAAAATTTAGGTTTTTGACACTAACAAGCTTTAATCAGAGAATATGAGCAAATGCTGCAAAACGATCAATGTGAATTGCCTAGCTTTTGGTTGCGTGCAAATATGGACAGCATACTCTAATAAGACACTGTAACTACATTCAAAGCGCGGAACATCGAGTTCAGAACATTTATTTACATTCTTATCGTCAAATCCTTAGCATTAGACCTAAACCAAATCCCTTCATTTTCACGTTCTATCCGATACCCTAATGTCAATTTTGCCAATTATGCTCGTCTGGTCGTAATCGATGACATCGTTACCGGTATGCGTCAGCTCCAGTATTTTCAGTTTGTCCACAATCGATTTCACTTGGAAGGCAATTCCATCCGAATAGTCTTCGGCGGAGGTTATCGATCCAACGTAGGGTTTGAGCGCCGGATTTCCCTCGAAGTATGTTTTAACTCGCTCCATTAGGTTAGTAGGTCCTGCCGCATTATCAACTTGCAGGAACAAGTAGTTCGAAACGAGTCCCTCGGCACAGCGGTTCGAAAGACTGGTGATGACCCGTTCCAGCAGTTCAATCTCGGCGGAAGGGTCCGATTCGCGGACGGTCGAAGAAACGACGGGAGCTGGACAGGCACAGCGTCCTTTCGGTTTGATAATGTAGTCTAGAATTTGATATGTTGCATGGAATTATAACTTTCAATGTAAATAAATTAACTCACCATTGACAACAATCTTCCTCGGCTTGTGCCTCTGTGTCGTTTTTCCATTATCAGTAATAGCAATGTACTCCAAAACATCACCTTTTTTCACGATCACGTTATCATCTTGTAGAAAGTATTTACCATGCGTCGTTGAGGTTGTATTTTTACAAAGACTACACACCGGTGGTTCATTGCTTCTACCGCTCGGATTGATGTACACCTCTACACCAAACAATTTCATCTCCGGTTTGTGGGCAGTCCACAGTCTAAGCCCTTGCGGGTCCAACACTTCAAATTCTACCTTACAAACATTGTGTCCTTTATTGTCCTTACTGCGGAACCAGTCCAAAAATCCAGCATTCGTACCCGCCGAAAATAGCGTGATTGCTAGCACCAAACAGATACCAAATGGCGCCATCCTTCTCTCTTAGAACTGATACCGGCACTGACTACCCACAGTAGACAAGAACAACTCACACACGATCAGCATCCAAAGCAGAACTGAAACAGTAGAGACGAAGCTGATTTACTTTTATTAAATATTTCGACTCTCTTGTTTTTAACTTGACCCTCTACGTCATTTATACAGAGACGACAGTTCATCGTCCAGTCGGTGTCATTAAGATAGACGCTTCAAAGTAGTTTTTAGTGTCCTTGAATCTGTGGTATTTTGCTTTGTCGACGAGAATATGATCATGGCCTTTTCCAGGAATTGAACGAAAACAAAGACGCTTCTATACTATACCTTTGGATATGGGAAATGGACACCCTAATTGCAAATTTATAGATGTCTGGCTTATTCGCCGTAGGCGTTGCGACGAAAACAAACAAGTTCTTCTCTTTTTTGAAAACAAATGTAGAACAGTAATAAGTTGGCTCCACACTACACAGCAAAAAAAAATCTTAGGAACATGAATGCATGAACGCAAATACCGCAGAGCGCTTCAAATTACGAATGTAATAAACGAAAAAATAGGAATCATATAAATATGATAGGTTATTAGGTTGCGTCTATTTTGATTTGATATTCATTTTTTTGTTTTTGCTGTGTAGCTTAGTACTTGTTTATTAGCATCTACTCGATTTCGGTTGTTGATGATGATTAACGCGGCTGGGCTTCACCGGGGCCACCGGGTGGTTTTCCCACCTGGATAATGGGCAGCTCCATAAGCGTGATGATTGACGTGTGAAAGATATATATCGGGGAGCCTAGCTGAATAGCTAGGGTGATATCTGATAGAACACGCAAAACGGCGTCTTTAAGCGAATGGCGATGACGTCACATATTCATTATGCGATTTATAGCTGTTATCGATTGTTTGAAGCTGTACTATATAATAATATGCATGAGACCAGATGAAGCTAGGTTTTGAGGTAGGTGGAGTCATGAAGTCACACAGAAAAGAATGATGAATTTTAAACGACGTGTAAAACATTCCCCCGTTCAATTACAAACCAAAGCAAGCGTTCTTTAAAATACAGAATAAAACAAGTGATTTAAATATATGACATATGACAAAATTGATTGTTATTTTTGTTGTTTTTTTCAATCCTTATTTGAAGCGCAGCATAGCAAAATCACGTTCCGAATGCTACATTTACAATAGCTTCTAGAATATACATGTTTGATAACCTCAAATCTAAGTCCATAAAGCGTAGAAAATAGGTGAGTGTGAGCTTTTCGAGTGGAATACCTGTAACATGAAAATGAGAAGAAAGATTAGTAGTTTACATTTAATTCCAACTATTGTTGACGAAATACGCGTATCAGTCAAGATAAGCAATCAAGGTAGTTGGAATATGTACTGGTAAATCTTGTAGATGTATAGATCTTGGTAAACGGAAATCACTAATCTTTCTTCTCATTTTCTAGTTGAAAATTGGTCATTGTAGCAGTAAGCTGATCGATTTCTGGCACATAGGAAGAGAGAGAGAGAGATAAATAGAGAGAGAGAGAGAGAGAGAGAGAGAGAGAAGAGAGGGATAGAACTAAGCAAAAAGGGAAGTTCGTTTTTATGAAGTTAAAATCTGAAATGTAGAGTTAGAATTGTCTGAACAAGGATCGACTCTGGACGTTATTCAAATATCCTGAAGAAAATTTTAGTAGTAGCTAGTAGCGCAATTTAAACAGAGAAAGAAGACAGATTTTTTTTGCCATATAGGCAACAAAACGCAGTGTGTACAAACAACCGCTAGACACTATCACAAGCTGTTGATAGTACATGAGCACGATCAAGCTGTTCTTTTTGCCTGTCAAGGTGGCGGATTCGTTCGTGCCTTGACCTACCCCGCATTGGGGATGTAAGGCAAAAGGAATACGTCCTTGGTTCAAGTACCGCTATATCCAAGCCCTTCGCTCAATTTTCAATACTTCTATTCTATTTTCAACCTGCCGTTCACAACTATCAACACTTTCTCTTCATATCTTTCATTCTAGCAAACATTATTGTCCACTTTTGGGACCTCATGGTGATGAGCGAACATTTCTTTCTACATCTTTAAAAATTGTAATTTTTAGGCACAAAATTACTCTATTCAGGACACGTTTTAACGGTCTGTTGTAAATTAGTTAATGCTGTTAATGTATAATATCAATCACAGTAGACACATGATTAAGGCGAGAGTGGGCATTGACATTTGAGGAGACTGAATAAAGATCATTCTGTTAAACCAACTGAAACAGAAAGGTTGTTATTTCACTGGTCTCCAAAAATTCAGAACGGGGATGTTGCTGCGCAGTCAGAAGACTTCAGACAAATTAGCGCACTCTGGACATCTTGAGAACCGAAGAAATGAAGATCCTGGTTGTGTCAACCCTGGTGGAAGATCTGTTGGAATCGTTGCTGGAGGCACCATGAATGCTACAGTTCCATCTTCCCAACGTTTTTGCCGTTATTTTGGGGACGTGGTGATGAAGATGTGAATTATTTAATTTCTATTGTGGAAAACACGAAGCTCGCTATGGGATTGAAGATCACCGAATAAAGTTATTAGTCAAGACACTGCTTAGAGGAAACTCAAAGACTTGGTTTCACTCTCAGCTGCCTTTGGCTTTGGCTGCAACTTTGGAAGATCTTCGTGGAATATTTGGATCAGTTGTGAGTATGTTTGAGCTACGGAAGAATTTGGAGCAATTTAAATGGCCTAGCCGTGAACCGTTTTTACGATCAAAAGAAGAAAGTAGTTAGACAGCAGTTGAATTTACTCGAACAAGAACTAGTTGAATACATCGTTGAAGCAATCGTAGTTGAAGAATCAAGACGGTGGCGGACATTGCGTAGGCGTTTAGAAGAATACGGATTAATGACCACCCTTCGATTTGAAACCTGTCGTTTGTTATTTTTGCAATCAAATAGACGAATGGCTGCTAACTGTAGGATGAATCAGTAGTGATCAAGTTTTTCAAGAAATTCCGAAAAGCAAGACATTAATAGGATGACAGCAATTCAAGCAACTAACAGACATTTTTTTCGAGTACAGGCCTTATTAACATTATTCTTTTTCAAAATATTCATTTCAGAATTTAGTTCGTTGTTGTTCCGTAAAGTGCTATTATCGGACGAGACGTTATTATGCATTCGGGGATTTGAACTGTTATTGATTGCAATATAAGAATGAATCCGGGTTACAAACAAAACTTCACACAGGAAATTATCCGTACGATTTTCATACGATCGGAACTCTGAACCACAAAGCAAGAACCATGACTCATTCCATACGAAATCGTATGAAATGAAGATTTGTTGCATTGGTCGAGAAAAACATGCCTCTTATATACTTCGAATTGACATCATTTATCAAGCGTGTATACTATATATAGTCTCTGGGGATTGTAGCTCGTCTCTAGATGCCGAGGTTCATGGTTCAAATCCCGATTGCAACTTTTTTTTTCTATGAGAATTTTTTTTCTGGCTAATTTCCATACGATATTCCTATGAATTCCTCTGAATTTGTTTGTTCAGTGTTTAAATATGCAGGTCCATCAAAAATACAGGTATATCCTGAAATTTTTAATATCAGTTCCAATGTTTTTGAAATGGTTACAGAAAACCTTGTATATGTAACACACGATCAATTGGCACAATTTTCCAGAAATTTTCAAAACAAATTACATTTATTACAAGAAACCTACACAACCAGAAATGCAAATAATTTTGAAGAGAGGAGATCACTTTTATTATAAACCTCGTGGATTATCATTTGAACAAAAGAAGAACGTTGATTAAAAACTTAAAAGTTTATTGAATGCTGGTGTTATTAGAGAAAGTCATTCCCCATTTTCAAGCCCTATTGTGTAGATTCCAAAGAAAGATACAAAATGATGGAAATTTGTTCGTTTTTAATTGAAATTTACCCACTTTTAATCATTCGCCTGTAAATGTTAGTATGTTTGATTAATCCTAGAGGGTTTGAGCTGTTTAGTGGAATACTTGTAACTATAAATTAGAAGAAAAATTAGTAATCTAGATTTAATTCCAACAACCTTTGCTTATCATCGACAGATACGCGTATTTCGTCTACAATGTGCAGACTTCTTCAGTGTCTCTACTACTTGAAGAAAAGGTATGTTTCTATACTATTCGCCTATTTTTTACATTGTTATATATAATAATATATACATTATATATATATAATGTATACATTTCGCTTTCCACTTTTCTCCGTTGTTTTGATTATTTTGTAACTATCGCCTTTTACTTTACGCCCACTTTATGGTTTGAACTACGACTTTCAGTTTGTCAACAATCAATATGGCGTAAATTGCACAGTAAATTATTTTGATAATAAAATTACATTACGCCCATACGAAAACAATATTTAATGAATAAAATTAAAGCACAATCAGAACAAAAAGTTCAGAACTCATTATTTGCATGAGCGTCATTCGGTTAAGCCTATGTATCCAGCTGGCTAGTAAAGACCTGAAGTAATTTTTACCATTTCTCCGAAGTAATTTGGACAACTGCTACAGTACACTAAGCGAAATAAACTTTCGATAGTCATAAGATTGCATTATGATTATTTGCTATAAGGATTCAGTACGAATTTCATAAATGTATCTTATGAAATATAATGATGTTGAAAAAATAAAAATATGGAGCAACCTGAATTCGAACCCTGAACGCTGAGGTTATGGGTCCAGTGACTAGCCCACTAGTATATATCAACACTTGGAATCAGGGAAGCTTAAAGGCGTACACTAACAACTTCGTGTAAAACAAAATCTATTCATAAATCAGCCTTATGAAATTCCAAAGCATCGTTCATAAGTTCAACCTTATGAAATTATTAAGATTATTTGGCTGAGTGTATGGGTGAAATGTCAGTTTTGTCTTGCGGAATAATCGAACGGAATACATAAAAAATTTGTTTTACACGGGGGATACATTCCACAAAATAGAGTTGATCTATTCACATGCATACACAATATAAATAACTTCGATTTTGTTTGCATGTGCTACCTTTTCATGAAATGGTCAAAATACAGTTTTTTGAAATTTTGAGTATTTACACCAAAATATGAGAATTTTTTGAAAAACTGCCATAAAATTACTATTGACCCAAAATGGAAAATGCGATTCGATAAGTTATTTCGTTCTGGAGCTATTGCCGAAAAAAGACCTCAGTGTATTATTCCGCAAGGAAAAGTGACAGCCCTATTTAGATTACATGGGCAGGCGTTACTAACGTTACGAAGCTTGCCCTTCTTTCCGCTGCATACAAGGTAAGTAATTCAGGCCGTAAAAGCATTTCTTGACCATTGCTTGGCTGAAAAAACGGAAACAATTTTTCGTACTATCACTAGTTAACGCGAGCAAATTCCATTAAATTCCACTATAGAAAGCTTATGCTTTGACAGATAGGCCTATTTCGTCTGCGACTTACAGACTTCTTCAGTGTTGAGTGCACGACTTCAATTGTGTTGTGTGGTAATATATTATTTTATTAAATGTAATCAAGTAATGAGTTAATTGAAATTTTCCTAGTTTTACAGTTTTTGGATGTTTGCAAAGTTCCGTCTTCATACTTGCCCAGAATTCTTGAAATGGGCGAAGTTCCGGTGAATTTGGTGGGCTCAAATCTCTTGGCCCAAACATTAATTACGTTGGGTCGGTATTACTGCAACCCGTTTGGAGCGTAGTGACAGGATGCTAGAGTTGATCCTTTGTGCTACCTTATGAATGGCAAGATACGCTTTTTGAGGTACTCTTCCGTGTAAATGGCGCTGTTTATTGTTCCGGAAGTGATGAAGGCAGCGCTTATTTAACCACATGCGCAATCGCATTTCGATCATTTCTTCTTTCGAACATCGTCGAGAAAATAGAATTTAAACTTATCAACGAAATATTCTTGCTCAAGGAGTTGGCCTTGAAGAAAGTCTCGTCATCAATCACGATGCCACATGATTTAGTGAGTAGCTTCGTGTAAAACTTTCCACGGTGATGTTTTGCTTTCACCGGTTTGGGACATTTTGAATCTTGTAGACTTGCAGCAAGCTTCATGGTTTTCTGTACAAAACCGACTGACATCTTGGACTTTCAAGCGACATCTCGAATTGACATATGGACGATTCATGAACTGTTGCGCCACTTTCCTGGGTATTTTGGACCACTTTTACGACCACTCCTTTCCTTTTTCGGGCTCTCAAACGCTCCTTGAAGGTTCTCTAACACAAAACATAGTGATAGGCAAAATAAAGTGCCACCTCATCCTTTTTTTGAATTTCTCTCATATATTCAGTTCAAATTAAAGTAAACACACTGTAGTCTTTTTCGATATCTTATTTTTTATATATTTTTAAGTTTCACTTATGAAATGATAATAAGAAAATAGTTTGACTTATATAACTAAAAAAATAATTTGTATTGAAAAAAAATTTGTATTGTGATAAAAATAAGCGGCTCCTTCAAACATCGATATGTTTTCGATAAGTTTCCGTCGAAAGACCCCTCGATTTTTTATGTTTTGATATTCTGACGTGTTTTGAAGCAAACGGCTTGACTTTGTGCATTTGTATACGTGATCGCGTTTGATTCAGTTGACAAAATTTCTGGAACGTAGTGATTTTGAAAGCAATTTCCTTGTGTATCCGAAAATTTGTGGTTCGTGATGTGCAAAACGGTTAATCGCACCGGGCTGTCGCTAGGAAGTACAGTATTAGCAAGGTAGCGGTTGAAAAAATTCTGTTGCAACAAAAAAAGTTGGTCGCCGTCTTGTAGTACAGATGCTGATTAACTAATTTGCCAGGAAGCACCCATTTATCAGCAAGGCAAACAAAGCCAAACGGCGCAGGTTTGCTATTGAGCATGCTGATAAGCCCGTAGAGTTCAGGAAAACGGTTTTCTGGATGGACGAATCAAAATTCGAGCTTTTTAGTCGAAAACGGCGGGTTCGCAGATCAGTGTGTTGTAGAAATGTGAAGGTCTGGGGGTGTTTTTTGTGGGTGGGTAGCCTCATGGAAATCGACGGGATAATGACGGCAGAGTCCTAAAGCTCGATGCAAAGTAAATCTGAACGCACGGTTTAATACACCACCGCGTCCCAGTCGGTTGGAACAAAACACGTTTGACAGTATTTGTTTGTGTTTCATTGGTGAAAAGTTTTTCTCGATTGATCGACGCATCTCGAAATTACGTGGATCGTGGAAGAGAATCCTTCGTAGTCTGCCTCAAAAATAGCAAAAGTGTTAAAATTCCCAAAGTCAACCCAAAGTGTGTCTTGTAAACGTTACAAGGATACTCTGAGTGTGGATAGAGCACAGCGCATCTATCATAAAAGCCACTTTATACTAGGGACAAAGAGCTGAGGAGAAAGGTGTTGAGATACGTGAAAGGCAACCCAGGTGTCTTCATAAGTGTTTTGGCAAAGAAATGCGATTCCGTATCGCTCTCTGTAACGAAATTTAGTGGCCAAAAGCGAGCACGACTACTATATGAACGAGTTTTGACGAAATTTGATGGCTGTATTTTAATGGATGACGAAACATATGTCAAAATGGATTATAAACAAATCCCCGGACGAAAATTTTACTGATAAGTTTGTTCGGAAACTAATGATTTGACAAGGAATTTGCCGATGGCCTTAAAACCAGTGACGTCGAAGGTGCATTAGAGAGTGTCTAAAAAAGCGGATTTTACCCTTCATTCGGCAACACAAGACCAACGTTATGTTTTGGTCGGATCTAGCCAGCTGTCACTACTCTAAGGAGGTACTATAATGGTATGCTGCAAACAATGTTAATTTCGTCGCCAAAGAGATTAATCCTCCGAATTGCCATGAGTTCAGACCGTTCGAAAAATATTGGGCAATTTTCAAGCGAAAACTTCGAGAAACCGGTAAAGAAGTGACAAATGCGCAACAAATGCGTTTGAAGTGCAGTAAGTTCTCCGGTACAGTGTCACCAGCGACTGTGCAGATCATGATGGCATCGATCACAAGTAAAGTGCGACAGTTCGTTCAAAACGGTAAAATGTAATAACTTGTTATATATCGCTTGAGAGCTGAATAAATATCCTTTTATTTGACGTTTGGATAAACCGTGTATATTGTTTAGTTCTTGAGTTATGATCACTTAAATGCGTCCAAATTTACTTTGAATCGGGCTTTATATCAACATCCTGCAAGAAAACCTAGAGGTTTCGCTGATCCAGACGGGTCTTGAAGAGAAGTACGACCCGCTGCATGCTGTCCAAGTCTTCGTTTCGGTATTGTCGATCCAAACCGCTGGAATGGCCTCCACAAAGCCCGGACCTCAACCCCATCGAGAATTTGTGGTCAATTCTAGATGCCAGGGTTGACAAAACTGGTGTTACCAATAAATTCAACTATTTTGAAGCCCGAATGCGCACCTTGGAAGAGCTTGATCTACAGCACCTAAGGAACCTGGTGGAGAGCATGTCGAAGCGCCTGCTACGTATTTTGAAGGCCAAAAGAGGACACATAAGTTATTAAAATGCTTTTCTTTTACTTAAATTTATCTTCCCGGGAGCCAAAATGAAGAATTCCCAAGTAACACACCTTGTTATGTAATGATCAAAAATCCATCTTTAAGACATGATCTCATGTATTTCTCTAGTACACATAACTTAGTTTTGGTATCTTATATGACCAAAACAGCGCAATAAATCGATCTATTTGAAACATCTTAAAGGTCACACAAGAAGTTTTTAGATACAGATTTAGGACTAATAATACGTTTTTAAGATGTATTGAATAACATGCTTTGGACATGATAATGTTTAATCTTGTTAGTATCTAGCATCATAATAACAAATAGGTTATGATCAAGTAATTTCAAAGTAAAATCAATTGCAGAAATACTTGAACATGACATGCTTGTTTGAGAAATGTCAAACGAACAGAAGTCAACAAAGATTGTTATGATTGAGGAAAATATGTTTGTTTATGAGGAGAATATTCACAACTCATAGTAAAAAAATGACAATCGTTTTTGACCAAATCAATTATTTATTAAATATCAGAAATCTAAAGATTGTTAATGCTCAGAACGCTAAACAAAATATCATATGCGAGGTCACTTTTATGGTGCAACTTTTGGTTTTACTCCTGCAGAATTTAAGCGCCGTTCTTAAGATTAAAAAACAACAGAAAATTCTCTTATATTTAGCAAGTTTGCAGCATCTCTGTTGGAATCATTAAAAATCGTCATGGTGGATTAGACACATGGTCTACACTGTCGATTAAAATTATTTGTCTAAATTATGATCAATTTTCTTTCTTACTTTTAATGTATCATCTCAATCATCGACAGAAAAATGTATTTGTCGAAATTTTTAGTGATAATTGTAATTCAACCGGCACTGTTATTTTGTCCATAGCTATGACGTGAAGTTGAAATTGAGTCCAAAATACATCTTTAGAGCAGTCTAATAACATATTCATGATGGTCCAATGCAAATTATTTGAGTTAGTTATTATAACATCATAATAACCATATTACGGCATCTTCTTAGTGAAATGTCATTTAGCTCCATTAATTTGAGAGAAAATGACGTATCTTGTCGTCCGTCACAATGATTTAACTGCTGATGGGGATTGCTATTGCATGCTATAGTTCCGAAAAATATGTTTTTATTTTCTTGTAGTTAGACCAATTCTGTATCTATTTCTTAACAAGATATCTTGCAAATAGGCAAGGTCAGCTTTTTAATCGGTATAAAAAATTTATAAAAAGTAATGGAAATTCATAAACATATTCATCATATTCATAACAAACATAACTGTCAAATTCGATCTGTGTCTACATCTGCTAGTTTGACACTTGTTGGATTGAATTGTTGTGTTCATGAATTTCTGCATTTAGTTTTACTTTTCAATAACTTGAATATAACCTTTTGGTTTTTGTGATGCTATAAACTACCAAGATAAGACATCGTCTTGTTAAAAGCACGCAATGCAGTGCATCTTTAAAACTTCTTACGTGACCTAAAAGATGTTATAAAAAAATCGGTTAATTGCGCTGTTTTGGTCATATATGAGTCGAAAATAAAGTCATATGTTCTAAAAAAATACATGAGTGATATGATAGGCCAATGTTCTGCAATAACATCCTCTCAGCTTTTTCATGACAAAAGATGTTTTTCATTTCATTTTTAATACTCCTGTTTAACAAAATTTCAAGATAACTGACCAAAAAGATGTTTTTGGTGTTACTTGCGCCTTCCCAAGTCCCACTTTTTTTGTCACTGTTTTTTCAACACGATTCTTTTTTCTTTAAATCGAGCTCTTTTTTTAAATTATTATTGCATAAGTGAAACATAAAAAAAACAAGAAAAATAAGATATCAAAAGAGACTACAGTGTGTTTACTTTAATTTGGACCAAAACAATGAGAGAAATTCAAAAATCGATGAGGTTGGCAATTTATTTTGCCTATCGGTGTAGTTTGTTTTTGCAATTCTAAGCTTTTTAGCGATCCATCTGTGGGACAACTCGGGAATTGGATTGAAAATACACATTTTTCTTTCGCGGAAAATTTCTTGTTTCGACGATATGACTGGAACAATTGTATGAATAACTTTGAAACTTGACAACTGTAAACAATACACTAGGAAAAAGATTCGCTCCAATTTTCATTTACTCATTTGGTTCAAAAGGTACAGAAGGTTTTCGGTGCGCTATTTTTATCGAATACACCCTCTATGAGGTGAAAGATATGATAAAGGGATTGCTAATTTCGCTGAGTCCACATATCGTCAGCCAGATTAGGATTTTCATGACACTTTCATCTTTCGAACATCCTCTGGCACATCAAGCTTCGGCTTGACGACGAAATATTCCTATTCGGGTAGTTGGCGGAAGTTGACCCTAATGTAGGTCACACAGATAATAAGAAACATTGAAGTTTCTGCGGTTATATAAAGCATATAAGAGACTGCTAGATTTGACAGAAAATAATGGGATATTCAATGTTAATATAAGCCAGATAACGCCTGAATATAGCCTGTTGTATGAAAGATTGCAAACTTTGTTGTATGGCGCATGAAAGATTGCATACAATTTTATTGTTTACGCATCCTTTGGCTTGGAATTAAACAAGGGAAAATTTTACGCGCTTGCACTATTGTACGAATAGACAAATTTTGCGACATAAATCGAAACTCGAAAACCAGTAACTTTAAACAGATGATGTATTTGGAAGATTTAATTTTAAAAATAAGATCTATCTTTTGGTTTGGATGGTGACTAGGGTGGTCTTTTTATGATCATAATAAAAGAGTTAACTTTTTATTCTTATGGTTTAAAGAATTTTTTGATTATAAAGAGTTGTAGATATTTTAATGTAATGAAGCTTTGCTGGAAAAAATCAACTTCTATCTCATCTACGTTTCGTTTTATAACGGGTTTTCTGACTTTCTTTAGGGTGGGGCTTAAAAAAACAGCTCTGTTGCTGTAACTTTTTTATTTCAATTTGAATTTGAAAACTTTTTAGAGATGACTTTTAGGATATAAAATGAGGCATTTTCTTAAATTTAAAAGATAGTTGCTAGTTATTATATACAAAAAGTTGTAGGGGTTGAAGTACAAAAAAAATACGTTTTTGCAAGATATCTTACTCCCTTATTTGCAAATATTTGCAAACACAGAGTACGTAAACTGAAAGTACAGACTTTCATGTACAAGATCTATGCAAAATCGTTTATTCTTTTTTATCCCCTTTAGGAGTTAAAATTGGTAGTTTTGCATTTACTATGCATAATTTTCAATCAGCAGCATCAAAAATTATCATCAGAAAGCGTAACAATGTGAGTTTTTGTTAAGAATATGTTTATATTTTTATATTAATCCATCTCCGTTTATTTATTAACATTTATATCACTGACAAACAGACATAACAAATCGAACATTTTGCACTACAAATCATCGTCACTAACACGCCTGCGCCATCTGTTGAGCACACTGTGATGGATCATAAAGCTGAACAGATGGCGGTAGTGTGTTAACGTTAAACGTAAGAAAATCGAGTGTATTAATGTAGCTAATAAACATTTCAATTGACCGTTTAATGCGTAATCGATGAAAGAAACTGCCAGTGTTATGTCTGTTTGTTTGTGTTGACATATTCACATTTGTTTCCTTACATTTATTTACTTACAGTAATATATTTTCCTTGAAATATTTACATTCAGCTATTTGCATGTGTTTATTTTCATATGTTAATATTCTAATGTAAATCTATAGGCGCTTGTTAAAATTAATTATTTTTTTCTGTGTCATCCATCACGATGCAAAGAGGGTAAGTTAGCAACTGCGCGTAGAGCTTCCGGGCGCGGGTTTTAGGGGAAACCCCATGATTTTGCATATGGGTGAACAAAATATTTTCGCAAACGGTTCAAGTGTGGGAAGGTTAAGCTAGTTGGATACTGTAGTTATAATTAACGACTCACCCTCTAGGTATTTGAATACTATGGCAACAAAAACGAAACCAAACAAACGATATGATCGCATAATAAGCGTTGCTACCAGATAAAAAACAAACAACCTCGAAAACTCAGAACACATCACCAAACCACTTATTCCACTTTATTATCCCCAACATTAAAAATAATTACGGAGCATCCATTAAAATAACTTAACTGCTTTCCCAGCTTAATCGAATTTAATTATTTCATTACGTTTGACCGATCGGAAAACAACGGGAAAAATCCATTACCGGAATAAAAAAAATAACACTCAACATCTCGAGTAGAATCCAATTTCCTATATGATGTGTGTGTGTGTGTGTTCGTTCGTACGCAACTGGAGTGTTTATATTTAAACAGCCTTTTTACATGAGCTGTCCTCAATGCCTGCATTCGATAACATTCTGAAACGCACGTTTTTTGTTTATTCAAATGATTTTATTCGATTCAACATCAAAGGTGCAGTATGCAAACGTAGAACCAAAATCTCAATTATTCACTCCGATACTAGATACACACACATATGTAGCATCAATGGTGGCATAATTACCATTTCGGTTGGATAGCGTGTCGTGTATGTGCATGGAAGTTGGTTTGTTGGCGCACTGCAAATACGGAACTTCATTACTTCAGGTCTGATGAAACACTTGGATGCAACGGGTGAAAAAAAAGTAGACTATCCTGCACTTTTTATTTGTGGTTCTCGTCCTGAGTCCTGTTCAGCATGTGACGGACGCAAAAATCTCGGATAAAAACTCATTTAAAATTCCATCAACTAAATCTGACTATGCAAAAGCGGAAAGTTGGCTGGTTTAACGGAATTTGCGGAAATGGGAGTAAGAGGTTGGGTAAAGATCAACAAACTCAAACTCGCTAGTCCTGGTTTCGGTAAAGTTGGAGGGTTTTGAGGGAAATCCTCATACAGGTGCCGGAAAACGGTTTTGTTGATGACAGATTCGGCGTTGCTCTGGGAGGGGCCGGGACGGCGGGAAGCACCTATTCAACCGACGAACCAACAGAGCAAACTTCCCAAAATCAGTGAAGTAGATACAAATTTGTGTGTATAAAATGCATAAATAATGAACGGTCTTTGTTTTAAGCTTGCATCACCCTTTCGCTGCTCAGCGGATCCGTCTTGGCTCTGGCCAATGGGGGCTAGTTGCTTTTCGTCATTTCCACCTTGTGGAAGGTGGACCTATGGATTATCAGATGTGGTGATGATCAAAGTAACACTTCACTTTTAGATGTGGCTAATTTTCATGGAGAAGCACGCACTAGAGTAAGAATAATATGCACTTCGATATATTATGGACAGTCTTAATCCGAAGTACTGATTAATAACCGCAGCATCCCTACTGTCCACATAATAACCAACAAGAAGCTTGACGTTATCCCCCTCTTCTCGTTGTCCAACTCTCTTCGACTGATGGAAAATTCTACTCTTCAAAAACGAAAGGAATGAGAACTGCGGTAAAATCAAGTCACGTAATATTTGAAGAGAGTTTGCACTTAATTTAAATTTAAACTAGGCAAATTTAATTCTGCTCTGCACATATCAAGCACACATACACACACACACACACACACACACACATGTTCTATTTTTTGCTTGCTCATTCTCAGCATGTTGTTTGAATTGGCTTCCACCATGGTTCACCTATATTTGCGGTGTTTACGAACGTTCCTCCGGTGCACTTGGACCGGGGACAATCAAATACTCGTCGTAGTCCACAACACCAAGCTGCTCTCGGCCCACTTCCAGGACTAGGAGCTTCTCTATGATGGTACGCATTTTGAATCCCACTCCATCCACTGACACGTAGCTGTGTTCCACATGATCGACCAGGTGCCTTAGTAGATCCATCGAATAAAGACGTGCCTTGACGAAGCGTTCTGGATTGTCAACGAGCGCTGTAGCGTGATCCATGGGGAAAAAGAGCTGTTCGGAAATGTGCGTTAATCCACAACTGGTGACCATATTCTCCAGGTATCGCTCCAGGAATCGTACTTTGGCAATGTCTTGAGAATGCTCGCACTTCGAGATACAATAATTATCGGAATCATAAAATAGTTTCTCTGCAATGAACAATGTTGTTAATGATTTCCACTGTAATTTGTGCCTCATCCTAACAAACTTACTGTCGACGAAAACATACTTCCACGGGGACCATTTGATCTCCTGGGCTTTGACCTTCACGGTGCGATATTTGATGGTATCACCAAGCTTCACTAGCACTTTGTCATCTTGAATTAGGAATTTGCCATCCACAGGACGGCTTACATTCCTACACAAGTCACAGTAGGACTCGTATCCGGTTGGATTGACGTACAGTTCCACTCCAAAGCTCAGATATTTCGACTTGTATCTGGTCCAAACTTGAATGCCGCTGGGTTCCAGAATTTGGATGTCTAGCTTGGTTTGTCGGGAAAATACGATCCATTCGGGGAGTGGTGCAATGTTTTGTTGTTCATCCTGGGGTTGTGCATTTAAAACTTGAATCAAGACCAGTACGGTTGCGAAGCGAATTAAAGCCAACCGTGTGGCGAGCATTGTTTTGAACTGATTTGAACGGGATGATATGGCAAAATGATGCTGGCTGGAAAGTAAATAATTTAATGGGACGCGGCAAGCATACGTGCATGTTTGAAGTGTGTATGTGTACATGTATATGTTTTCAATAAACGTTCGACACAGAAATGAAAACAGAGTTTCAGCCTTGTATTGCAATGAGATAATATTTCTGATTTTCAAATAGAAGCCGCAAATGGCTGTTTGAATGACAATTTTACCTCATTACCTACAGTTAGAATTGAACTAAAGGGCGAACACGAAATTATTGTGACACCGAAAATGTCATGCCAATTTTCTTATAATGTTGAGAATCAAACCAAAATTTTAGGATAGATTTATACATATATTTACTTCAAAAATCAAAAGAAAAGTTAATCGATAGAGCCTTGAGTGTAAAATTGAACGCATTTTTGCTTGATGCCCTCCATCAAAGTCTTTACAGTGTCATCCGGTACCAGTTTCTCAGTTTTTTTTTTCCATTTTCTTAACATGTCCTTCTCGTCTTTGACTGTCTTCTTGCTCTTCCGAAGTTCCCGCTTCATCATTGCCCAGTACTGCTCCACCGGGCGCAGCTCCGGACAGTTTGGCGGATTCATGTCCTTTGTAACAAAATGGACAGAATTGTCCTCATACCACTCCAGGACACTTTTAGAATAGTGGCATGATGCCAAATCTGGCCAAAATAATGGAGCTTTGTCGTGCTGCTGCAAGAACGGCAAAAGGCGCTTCTCGAGGCACTCAGATTTGTAGATCTCGCCATTTACTGTGCCCTTTGTCACAAAAGGCTCACTCCTCAGTCCGCAAGAGCAGATGGCCTGCCAAATGAGATATTTGGAGGCGAACTTCGACATTTTTTTCTTCTTAAATTTGTCGTCCACATAGAACTTGCTCTTGCCGGTGAAAAACTCAAACCCCGGAATTTGCTTAAAATCGGCTTTTATATACGTTTCGTCGTCCATCACACAGCAGCCATATTTTGTCAGCATCTTCTCGTAGAACTTCCGTGCCCGAGTTTTAGCCGTCGATTGTTGCCGCACATGGCGGTTTGGGAAGTTCTGTACCTTGTATGTATGTAGTCCAGCTCTCTTTTTTGCATTCTGGACGTAGCTCTGCGACATGCCGATCTTTTTAGCCAAATCACGGCTTGAGACGTTGGGATTTGCTTTAATCATCCGCTGCACCTTTCCCTCCGTCTTTTTGTTCTCCGGTCCCGGTTTTCTTCCAGCTCCTTTGCCGTGGTCCAACGTCAACCACTCCTGGAACCGCTTCAACACTCTGGAGACGGTTGAATGGTGAATGTTCAACATTTTTCTCAACTGCCGGTGCGACAGGTCAGGAAATTCCAGGTGTTTGGAAAGGATTTGTTCTCTCGACTCGCGTTGGTTCACCTCCATTTTCGAATCGAAAAACACAACTTCGAGTTTGACAGCATGTACACAATACACATCAATGAGAAAGTGTGCAAAATTTGGTTGATTTTTACCCAATGGTAAAGTTATGCCCTGTTGAATGTGTCGCAATAATTTCGTATTCGCCCTTTATTGAGCCTCCCAAATCAACGAACTAGATAAAAAATATTGAATTTGAAATTGTTATCACTTTCTACACATGAAAGTTCAAAGTACAGTTGAGTCTCCTCTAGTACGTTGAGTGATACCATCAATCCACTGTTATTTCTCAGCTGTTTTGCAGGCAATTGCGCTAAGTTTCGGTAGGTATATTCTAGTCCCTAACAAGGGTAACTAGATGAAGTGTCATCCATCTCCTTCATTTGGACGTTCTATCAAATATGACATAAATTCAACAACAATCGATAACATCATGTTCACATCATGTTCAGTGTCAGCATGAGCATGATTGACCGCGTGAGGTTGCTACTCCATTAGTGCTCCAGATCAGTTGCAAATTACAAATAGAATCAACAGACTAACATACATACTCAAAGTGTAGAAACTGCACTCCTAAAAATGATAATGTAACGAGTTATGTAATTCTTGTTGCGCGTACATACGTTGAGACTTAAACAAACATATAACTGAATTGTAAGCTTTATTTGATGTATGTCACTCTCAAAATTACATTCCGAATGCTACATTTACAACAGCTTCTAGAATATATTTGATAATCTCCAATCTAAATCCGTAAAACGTTGCGTATTAGCTAGACTTAATAATAGGATTTTAAAGCCTTAAACACAGAGAACAGACATCCAGGCTGAAGTGCCCTCCGTGTGTAAATTTCTGTAACTGCCATTTTATAATTACAGCTCGTTTTCGTTAGTTTTGGTGAATCGTATGTTGCTGGCACCACTTGCCCGCCTCGAGATTAGATAGTCTGTCAATTTTAGTTCGGTGAAGCCTAGACAAGGTGGCGTTGTTTTCCAATGGTTTGCTTTTAAAAATTTACACTGTAAATTGAAAAAAAAAAGTTCGAGCCTGGATCTCCGTTCTCTGTGCGTTAAATTTACATGATCATGGTGTTAAATTAACACCCGAAATATTTTTATCGCAGTCGGTTCTACCAACAATCAATATGCAACTAGCGATTTGAAATTGGTTCACTGTTGTAGAACCCCTTGGTCCGAAATACACCTTGAAGTCAGCACCTTGCTATACATATTTGCGCCTTTGTTTTTTTTCTCCTTTTCTGTAGAGCTAAAACACAACTGCATCCATTCATAAGGATTATTGTTGCATGACCCATATTTGATTTGGTGCAAGTCAAATATCCTGTCACAATTAAGGTGTGATGGACATTGATTGACATAGCCCCTGATCCCAGTTAGGCTCGACTTGTTTTATATAGTCTAATACCCTACCAGGATCGTTTTGCCAAATTTCGGAGGGCTCTAGTAACCCTTTTCCAAATATTGACATCCTTTGATTGAATAATGCTCCACAATTGCAGAGTATATGTTCTGCAGTTTCAGTTTCAAATTGGCAAAACCGACATTCTGTAAAATGAATTCTTCCAATTTTGTTTAGGTGATACCTACTCGGGCAGTGACCAGATAACAGGCCATAAAATTACCCGAAGGTCTTTTTTACTAAGATTTACTAAAATCCGGGCGTTTACAGCACTTGGTCTTATAAATCTCTTGGCTTGTCTGCATGTATCCGTGGCGTTCCAATTTGATTCTACCATGGACATTTTCCAATTTTTTATTTCAGTCGTCAGAGCACACTCTGGGACTCCACTAAATGGTTCCGGACCCATTAAATTTGATGCTGAACCTTCTCTTGCTAGGCAGTCAGCTTTTTCATTTCCTTCAATACCACAATGGCCGGGCACCCAGTATAAAGTAACTTCGTTCCTACTGGCCAATTGTCTTAAAGATAGAATGCATTCCCACACTAGCTAAGATTTACATGTGAAAGCTTTAAGCGCATTGAGAGCTGCTTGACTATCGGAAAAAATGCAGATCTTTGCAAATCTGTATTTCTTCTTTAAACAAATATTCACACATTCGATAATGGCATGAATTTCTGCTTGAAATACCGTTGGACTATGTCCCATTGGTATAGCTTTCCTGATTCCAGGGCTATAAAACCCGGCTCCAGTATTTTCTCCCATGTTTGACCCATCCGTGTAAAACACAATGGAGCCTGGATGCAAACTAGGTCCACCAGACTTCCATACATAGCGGCTTGATTTAACCACTTTAAAGGTAACATCGTAGTTTGTCTTCGTTTTCATCCAGTCTTCTATTGTTTTAACATCTGAGTTTAAATTGAAAATCTTAAGGATCTTTAAATGTCCTACCATCTAAAATCTTAGTGTATCTTTTGAATTGCAGGGCCCTTTTAGCTGCCTGCTGCTTTATAAATTGATGTAAAGGTAACATGTTAAGAAGGGCATCCAAAGCAACAGATGGTGTACTTTTCATTGCTCCAGTTATTGATACACAGGCAAGTCTTTGTAGTTTGCTTAGCTTCACTTGGGTGGTTGCCTCATTAAGTTTAGGCCACCATATAAGCGAAGCATATGTGATATTCGGACGAACTATTGCAGAATAAATCCAATAGACAGTTTTTGGTCGAAGTCCCCATGTTTTACCCACTGCTTTACTACATACCCATAGGGCGTTTGTACCCTCAGTAATAACCTTGTCAATATGAGAATTCCAATTCAGTTTTTTATCCAAAGTAACACCAAGGTATTTAACTTCTTCCGCAAACTGAACTTGAACTCCATTGAGAGTAGGCTGTTTTAAATTTAGCTTTCTCCTTTTGGTAAAAGGTACTATAACAGTTTTAGAAAGGTTTAAATTTAAGCCTTCTATTCTAGCGCCTTTGTTTTGATTTGCTATGTTATTTTGACAGAATATTTGAGAGTGTGTTCGTGTGAGTTCATTATAAGGGGCGCATTATTGAGCTTTGGACCGAGCTTGGGACCAATGTTCTAGTACTGACTGAGCCAAGAAAAAAATAGTTTTTGTATGGGACCTACTGGTCTTAGAGTTAGTCTATGGTTCTACGCTTCGCGACAGGTTACAAGTGTAAATTCGATGTCTACCGTGATAGACTACAAAATGATTACTTCATGCTACATAGAATGCATAACAAATCAAACTACGAAACGTTAAATGTTATGCTCGATAATTAAAGCCGCAGTATTGAAGAGAAAAATTGGAGTATAAAGAAAAGAACAGGACATGGTCGACATGTTTTCCAATCCAATGTTACACACAGTGTAAATGACAAGGGGTGGATCTCTCAGCACAATTTTCTCGAGTGCAATTTTTCTTGAGTGTGTGTTCTGGGAGTTGCCGCAATGTGCCGAAGGTGCCGATATGTTGACAGTCCAAATTGTTATTTTCTGCTAAGCCTGGCAACAAGGCAATGCATATTGGCAAGGTTGCTGTTTTTTTTATTTGTACAAGCTCAACTGTCAAAAATGTTCCTCAGTGTGCCACACATGTGATATGGATTAGGTTCTCACCGAGCGATCTCACAAACACTAGCGTGCTGCTTTACACGTATAGGATCGATGTGTTTATTGTTTTGAACCACGAGATCAACTGTCAAAATGTTCCGGTTGACAACGGTTTGTTTTTTATTTTCAACCAGCAAATCGATTGTATTGGTAAAACTGCTTACTAATACTAACGGCGGCAGAGAAGTTTATTGAAAATCGAAGTGCCGCTGTGATGAAACATTGAATTTGGAAGTGCACGAGTTTGATTGTTTACGACGAGAAAGGCACACAATTTATTGTTCGTCGGTTCCCTATCTGTGGTGTGTGCTTGAAGAAAGCGAAATGGTTGACGTGAAAATTTCCGTCGAGAAGTTGAATGACAACAATTATGCTGTATGGAAATTCAGCATGCGTTTGCAGCTGACGCGCGAGAAACTCCTGAAGATTGCAACAGAACCAAAGCCTGCGAAACCTGGCAATGATTGGGGTTCGGAAGAACCAGTCAATCATCAGGTTGGCACTGGAGGACAACCAGCTGATCCACGTCATGCAGAAGAAGACTGCGAAGAAGATGTGGGACGCACTTGATGATTTTCACGAGCGTGCGTCTTTGCCTAGTATCATTCACGTAGTACGTCGGTTGATTTCGTTGCGGATGCCCAACAGTGAAAGATGGTGGAGAATCTGAAGGAAATAACGGCTTTGCAATTGCGATTAGAGGCGCTGGGGGGAAGAAGTACAAGATCATTGGTTTTGGAATTGTCCAGTCTTCCCAGTTCGTATGACGTGTTGATCGTGGTGCTTGAGAGCCGTCCGGATGCGGACCTGACTGTTGACTTCATCACGGGCGAGTTGCTTCACGCAGGTCGTCGTCGTTGTGAAAATCACAGGGTTAGTTAGAAGGCTCTTGTGTCAAACGCTGGCAGGTCTTACAGGCAGCAACAAGCAGAGCGATAAAGGGCAAAATTTACCACTATTGCAAGAGGGAAGGGAATTTTCGGCGAGAAGTTGCTGTAGGACAAGCAGGAAAAAGATAAACTACGTCGTGCAGAAAGCCAGTATTGCTGTGAAATCGCTGGTCGGATTCGAGTTGTGTTTGGCGACCGGTGTAACGGAGAAGTCCCAGTTGTGGTACCTTGACTCTGGTGTGACATCCATATAGCGAACGAAGCATCGTTGTTGGACGGGCTCGATGGTTCGAGGGTGATGAAAATTTGTTTGGCGGATGGGAAGACCATTGATGCAGTAGGTTCTGGTATGGGCCGAGTTGATTCTGTTAACGGGGACGGCATCCGAGTAAAAGTCAACCTAGAAGAGATGTTGCACGTTCCGGCATTGGCTGCTAATCTGCTCTCGGTGAGTAAGATCAAGTCAGTTTGGTTATCGAGTGCAGTTTGATAAACATGAATGTAGAGTACTGAAAGAAGAAGAAGAAGAAGAAGAAGAAAAAGAAGAAGAAGAAGAAGAAGAAGTGTTAGTTGCGCAGCGCAAACTTGGACTGTACCATTTAAAGCAGTACTCTGAAAAAGCATTTCTGACGGACCCGAAACATCGTGAGTTGTGTCATCATATGTGGAACCGCCGGATGCGGCATCGTGATATGGTAGCTATATCAAAGATAGTGCGAGACAATTTGGGATACGGATTGGCGATGAACTCGTGTGAAGGGCATCCGTGCTGCGAGGGGAAGATGAGCAGAGACACGTTACGAAAGATTTCCGAGTGAAGCGCTGTGGGAGATTTGGTTCACACTGATGTGGGCGAACCAATGGAAGAACACACACCTAGTGGAAATCGGTTTTATATTGTGCTAGTGGACGACTACAGTTGGTACACGATGGTGTACCTGGTGCAAAGGAAACTGCACTCCACACTCAAAACTGTTAAGAACCATCGATTCACTCGTGACAAAGCGGAAAAACACTAAACAGAGTGCACACAATAGATCGCTAGAATAACTATACAAGCCACAGTGGTACATGAGCGTCTTCCAACCGGACATTTTTGCCTGTTGAAGTGGCGGACTTAGTCCGTGCTTTAACCTACCCCGCAGTGGGATGTGAGGCAAAAATGTCGTTGGTTCGAGTACCACCGTATACATGCCCTTTTCGCTCATTTTTCCTAAAACATCTGCTATGTTTCCGAGCCTGCCGCACACTAGCGGAACTATCAAAAACTTTCTCTTCATATCTTTCAATTCTAGCCAAAAACATTGTTGTTCACTCTTGGTGCCTCATGGTGATGAGCGAACATCTCCTTCAACATCATAATCGTTACTCCTCGCACGGAGAATATATAAAATAACAATTAATGTATGTGAAAATATATATAAAAAATACGGGGAAATACTACCGACACTCACATATTTCCACAACGCGCCCGGAGATTTTATGATTGACACTGTTAGTTTAAGTTAAATTACAAATTATTGTTTACATTTTTTTCACGAAGTTGACGCAGCAAAAACAAAACACGTCAGTTTCAAAACACGGCTTGCTGCGATTAAGAAAGCTATAATAATTGTTGGTACAACTTTATTAAAATATACGAATTGCTTGAATTCAAAACTTCGTCAATAAAAATTTTTCAAGACTGCAAGAGAGAAACCGATACAGTTGATGTGCGTGTGACGCAAGAATATACATTTGTTCGCGACTGTAATTTGGCAAATCCTTACCGTGACTTCGACTCTTCGTTGTCATTTTCATATGGTGATCCACTTTAGGCTTCTAAGTGCACTTTACTAGAGACATTTCCGGAATTTTTTATATGTAATTGTTTGTCAGTTTCCTGATAAAAATCAACTTGAGATTCCAATTGAATAATTCAGACAAGCTTGTCAATTAAAGTTAACATTTTAAGCGTATCTTGTTTCGAGTTGTATTATAAACTTATATGGACATTGTTAGCGCATTACTTGAGTAAGATGTACTGTAACATCTATCATATCTTAATGGAGTTTATATAGTAAACTTCCATGTTACGATTTTTCGCATGTTCTGCACAGGGTTCTCCTTGCACAGCTCATTCAGCTTGAAATAATTAGATAATAATCAGGTTTTTCAGCAAATTCTATTCAAAGAATATTGAGCAACATGTTGAGTCAACCTATCTCGGTATTTTGAACGACTTGGTCTTAGAGCATGAGCATGAGCATGATTGACCGCCCGAGGTTGCTACTCTGTTATTGCCAGATCAGCTGTTATTACACAGAGAACCAACAGATGATGCTTGGGACTAACATACATCTTCAATGTATAAAAACTGGTGATCCCAAACTAAGGCAATACCGGCACCGGCCCCGTCCGAATGCAGGTCAAGTAAGGAAAGAGTAGGATTATCTTGAAGTGATACTCGCTTTACTGGAAGCCGCGGAATCCACTGCACTTCAACGAGAAATCACTGAGATTTTGGATAACAGGATTGGGTAGCAGAAGGGTTCGTTTTGGTTAACGATAAGCTGTCAAGTTAAATATTTGAAAATCAGGAGCCGATTTGAACCGATTTAAACCAAAAGTGCATGGACTCGGAACAGGATAAGGATGTGTTTCCGGATTATTGGGGCCACTCACAAAGTGTGGTTGTGGTTTTCATTGGGAAACTAGCAGATGTTTTACATTGCTGGAAAGCCGATTTGGACCGATTAAACCAACAGTGAGGATGCTATTGGGGCCACTCACAGAGTGTGATAGTGGTATTTCATTAGGAAAACAAAGCAATTCATCTCAACGCCTGAGAGCCAACTTGGATCAATCTACACCAACAGTACGGATGCTACTGGAGTCACTTACAAAATGGGACAGTGGTTTATTTGTTCCAAGATA
Organism: Aedes japonicus; assembly: GCA_034211315.2. Classification (NCBI taxonomy): domain Eukaryota; kingdom Metazoa; phylum Arthropoda; class Insecta; order Diptera; family Culicidae; genus Aedes; species Aedes japonicus. The sequence continues at coordinate 73,392 of JASCZW010005731.1, forward strand.
GGGTGGCCCGACGAGCATGGCGGACGAATAATTTGGATCACAATTAACTATGTATCTCTCCACCGACCCATCTTACCCGGCGAACCACGACTTCTCATGCTCACTTGATCACTCGCGCAACGAACAATAGGCTACCGAAACAATAGACAAAACTCTACGCCCGATAACAAAATACTACAGAACAATTGAACGGCTTGGTCTTAGAACTAAAAGGAAACTCAAATTTTGACACCGATTTAAGCATGTTCGGTAATCCGATTTACCGGATTTTGGTGAAATTTTACAGTATTCCGGTAAAAAAATTACCGGAACTTGTCAAATTTTACCGAAATCCGTTGAATCGGATTACGGAACTGTTCAACTGTTGAAAGTTCGGTAAAAAATGACCGAATACTGTAAAATTTTCTAAGTGTGTATTATAGTTGAAATTTTCTGCAATACCTCGCTATAGATTTTGACCGCTTTGGAAATAGTATCATGAACTATGAGAACATATTTCTCACAGTGTACATTATACCAGGGATTCCGGAACAAATCTCTCATGAGACATAAATTAAACATACTCTATTATGTTTGCTTTTACTAATTTCTGTCAATACTTGTCCCGTTTATATCCCGCGACTATTTGGTCAGCCTTTGATTAGTTGTTGTTGTTTGCGTGTTTTCCTGGGATTTTTCATTAGTGAACTGTTCCATAACCTACACAGAAAAAAATAATTAATTTTAACAAGCGTGTAAAATATCCCCTCGTTTAGATCCAAGCTAAAAGAGGCGTAAACAACGAAATTGTTTGCAACTTTTCATGTGCCATACAACAATATTGGCAATCTTTCATACAACAGGCTGGATTCAGGCGTTATCTGGCTTAAATTTACATGAAATATCCATTATTCTCTGGCAAATCAGGCATTCCCTTTATGTGCATTAGATAATGCAGAAAATTCAATGTTTCTTTTTATCTGTGTAGAAAAAACTGTTACAAATAATACCACTTTGCGTGCTTGCAGGATTAACAATACACTCTCTTTCGAACTATTTCACAATATAGCGCATATTCAAAACATCTATTTTAGAAATATAATGTATTTGTATGAATGACAATCCGAAGACGTGTTTATTTCCTAAGGACAATCACTGGCACTGCAATCAACAATGGCAGCTTACCACGTACTGTCTGTTTACACAACGCACAGATTGTCTGGCTCGCATGAAGATGTTCTTGGAATTGATAAGATTTACAGCTTTCCCGGTGAATCACCGCTGTATTAAAAGCACCGCTAAGGATAAGGCTAAAGTATTTTATTAAATCAATCAAAGAACACGTATGAGTAACGCTTACTGTAATGCGCATTTCAACAAAACATGACCAGTCTTGATGGCTCCCAAATAAAGCTTGCTGATGACGTAGCACGTGTTTACTCATCATATACAACTGCGTTCGCACCGACGGAACGCTTCCTCAGATTGACCTATTGATCTTCCACTATAATTCAAACACACCAAACATTGATAGCATTTCGAATTGATTCTATGTATAAAAGAAAGCTCCTCGGTTGTAGAGTTATTCTCAATTGAAAGTCGGTTGTGAGTAGTGAGAACATTCAGTTTGTTCAAGATGTATATCAAATTGATCGCATTTTTCGGTTGTCTTATGGCCCTGAGTCAGGTCTCGGGACATCGCGGAGGTAGTCATCATCATGGTCACCATCGGGGTGGTGGTCATCACGGTCGGCACCACTGGCATCGCCATGCACCTTTCGTGAACTTTGAAGTGCATGAACCGAAAGGATTGACAGTTTCCATGGTTCAACGGTCTCCGAATAGTACACTTTTTGGAATTGAGCTGTTCATTAACCAGGATCCAACGCATTCTAATCAAACACATTGCGATGTTTGCCAGAATACTACTACTATTACCTATGGAAAGTTCATCGTGGAAGACGACGTAGTTGTCATCAAAAAGGGAGACGTATTGTACTACCACGTTTTACTGGGAGATAGTACGAATGTAACCCGTTTGCATCTGCAGCGATTGTGGGTTACTGGTAAGAGTTGATTTCCTGCTGAGTGTATGTTTTGGTCATTAATAAAGTTAACAATGATTTCAGATTCAATCATCAACAAGTGCAATTGTGAGACGGCATCACAAGTCCCAGATATTGACATCAGATTTGGAAAACCTACAGGAAAACCAGATCACCGACCAACTTTTGGAGTGAAACCAGATGATTCAGGAACTGAATTCCCCTTGGAATTTGATGAGTCGGGTAATACTCAACTGAATGAATTGTATCCCAATGAAAATGTTCTCTTCGAGTGCGATGTGGATCCCGTGACAAATTTGTGCCGTACGGCCAAGAGCGAAAAACTCACTCATCCCGATGGTGATCTCGAGCGGGAAGTGGAAATACTGGAAGCAATTGTGGAGAAATTGAAGAAATCGTGTGGATCTCGTGGCACCACCAATATGGTCCGGATGGAGAAGTTTGATTCCGACATCAGCAAAACCGATCAGTTGACGGACTACGTTAGATCATCGTTTTCGGTCAACCCGGAGATGCGACAGTTGGCCGATAGGATTCGTCGTGTCTTCCCGGAAAGTGGTTCATCGCGGGTCGTTCTCTTGGACATGTCAAGCTATGTGGACAAGCAGAAGGTGCTGTATCACGCCCAGACAAATAATCTGAAGCACATCAGTGATTACGATACGAGAAGATTTGGACGACCTGGCCGTAGGCATTGAATGCTGGTTTATTAACTTATAGTCTTTTTAGTGCAGTTGAAAAATTCGATAAAATGTTTTAAATTTAATTAAATAAAGCACGGCGTTCAACAGCTTTCAGTTCAACTTTTTGTGACTTCTTGGTCCCTAGCAAAACAAAACTGGTATAATTGGTTGCTGTAACTTGGTTATTGCATAATTGAGTAGTATTCGAGTAATTCCAACTGATTTGCAACAAGTGTGCTGCTACGGGTTTGTTTCATTTTGTTCTGGAAATTTAAAAGTGTTGGTGAAAATTTTATGTTTTAAAGCTACGGAAGTGCAATGAAGCACTGCCTCCTATCATTGCAAACGGTTTCTTTGAAGTAATACTGAAAGCAGAAAAACTTCAATAAATAGTGTATTTTGCAATAGTTTCGTCACGTTCACATGTTGCAGAATTTTGAAACTTGTAAACGGCCAGCTATTACCGAATTTATGTAGTATTAATTTGATCACTTCAGAATAATCGGGATCTTGTGGAGGCTTGTTAATTTAGTGTTAGCAAAATAGAAATAAATCGTAGAGAAACGATTGTTGTTTTTTTTTGGAATACGCTTTTGAAACTATTTTTTGGCACTTGTTGTTAGCAACAATAAAGTGCATAGGATTTTGGGTTCTGCATATAGATGATTTTGAAACTATTAGTCTGACAGTACTCAACGGACTGAATTTAATCATTCTGTTTTGAGCCCTGGAGAACAGCCTCAGCATACCATAAGGGAGCGGATTAGGGTCAATTTTATCCATTCTATAGATTATTGAACTGTCACAAAGTCTTACGATATTGTGATATTAATCTCTTTGCTGATACTACCATGTTATTTATTGCTGCCTAATTTGAACTCAGATTTTCATTCTGTTAGTAGATAATGATCGCGTTAAAAATGCGACTATTTTCGGATGGATGGTAAAAATGAACGGAAAAAGATATTTTAACTAATCAAATTGCATTTTATTCATTAGAATATTGAAAACTTCCCAAAAATACGTCTATTTCCTGCCTTCTTAGTGATTCCAAGGCGGAAAAAAGTAAAAAATATCGACTTGCTTGTTTTACAATAAATATATTTTTCTAATTTTGTACACTATTTGAAGTTTCTTTTTCCAAAATTTCCTTAAGATTGGATAAACATTGTGATCTCTACACTTTTGTTAAGTATGGGTGGTTTTTGACACAAATAAAATGTATGGAGAATCGGTAAAAAACTTCAACTAAGTATTCAAATGTGAGCACACAGGCGCACATACACCACAGTAGGCTTATTTTGAAGATTTTTCTACCAGCTTTCCGAAAATTTGGGTTTCATCTTGCGCAAGCTTGCGCAAATACCGTTCCGGGAGGCCAGATTCCTGGAATGTCTGGAAAACCCTTGAAATTGATAAATACACAAATCTCATACTAGATTACCACTGCCTTACCCACCTTACAAGGAAGTGTATATTTACAAATCTTGAAAACCGACCTTTAACCCAAAATCCAAAGACCGAGTGTGATATATAACGGACTAAACTTGATGCACTGAATGTCTGTATGTGGGTACGTATGTAGGTAGTGTATGTGTGTAACTTCAAACTCAGTTTCCCAAGCAACTACTGAACCGATTTGAATGAAACAATCACCAAATGAATGGTACTGTAGTCCTATCATTTGTTTTTGAATTAAAGGAAAATCGATTCACTAGCTCCGAAATTTCTCCGTGGTAGCGGCCAATTTTGGCCTAAGATCAAAAACCATCATGCGGCACCACAAATTACATGAAAATTTCTGATCATGATATCAAAAGGCCAGAACTACATTGGCCTCATCCGGGTTAATGTTACGGCTACTCCCGGGAGAGTGGCCCGGTTCAGATTTGGATGAAAACATCATGGGACACATCAAATAACATGAGAACTCAAAAATAATTACAATGGTGATGATATCAAGTTTCCTGCACCATATTGACCACATCCGGATTCTAATTCCTAGTACTCACAGGAAAGTGTTAAAAAGGGTCAGATCTCACGATAGTTGGAAAAATTTAACTGTTTATTTTCTAAGAAATTTACATATTGTGTGAAAACGAATTCACTGTAGTGAACAATTTATGGATTCGACTAGTTACTATGGTCGTCTAGATCATCCAGAATATGCATAAAATTGAAATTCGGTCCAAAAGTTATATTTCTTTGAAAAATATACATTTTCTAAAATTTCGTTTTTTGGATTCAAAGTGATACCCCTAATGACAAAACAAAAATGTCTAGCCACATATTTGTCTAAAAAAAACAAACCTACCTGGTATTGCGGAATTCTGAGATGCTTTTCATTTTTTTGGTTACGAATTGCTGAATTATCAAATTTTACGAGTTTTCTGGAACTTCCACGGCCACTTAGAGCTGTACATTGTTCTGCACACCACTTTGCTTCTTAGATTTTGTGTAAAAATCGTTTGGAAAAGAATCGTATTGCTTTAGGACGAGACTTATGAATTTGCCTTGTTTTTTTATGTTATGGATACTCCAGGAGGCCATAAATTGGCCATACCTAAAAAATGTAGCCTAATACGACAATTTAGATAACATATATGGAATCAGCGGCAAACAATCACTTGGAAACACATAACTTAGCTATGAAAATTCCATTTTTAGACTTTTTTCCGCCTTTTGTATGGAATGGAATTACTGTGCGCCGCCTTACGGAAGGTAGCCGGAACTTTGGTCATAGGTGAAAAAAAAGAAGCTTGTAGGCTTATTCTGCAGTTCCTTGGTCACCTTTTTTTTTTCAACAAAGCATCCGTCGTTATGGCCAAGAAATGATTGAATATTCTCTTCTCTTCAAATTGCACCAGAACTTAATCGTTTGACCGGTCGCATCGTCCTCCCAGCCCAATGCTCGGAAAGAAGTGGCCAACTTGCCTTCCGTATTCCGTTTGAGCTTCTGTTAAATCTTCCGGTCTCCTAAAATGGTCGGACGGCCGGAACCAGGCTTCCACTCGATGGACTCTTCTTTCTCCAGAAGTGTCAGAATCCTGTAAATGTTTCCGTGATCGTACTGGCCGACACGAAGTGGGCCACGATGGCCGACTTTTTTAGGCCCAGATGGAGCAGGCGGTACGAACAAGATCGTAGTTGTTGTCGCCCTTTACAAATTGGAGCTGTCAAATTTTTCCAGTATATAGGCAACTAGAATAGGTAAAGCAGAAGTCGTATGCCTAAAATAAACCCAAAAGGAGCGGGAATAGTTTCTCTCCCATGTAGGGGATTTGGGAGTACAAGTAGACAGAAGAACGTTAGAACTATTAAAAAAGCTATCGGTAGTATATGAGCACGATCAAGTGCACAGATTTTTTGCCAGTCAAGGTGGTGTATTCGATCACGCCTTGACCTACCCCGCATGGTGATGCTTGGCAAAATATCTGTGTTTCCTGTTTCGGAATACTACTTCACAATGCCCTCCGCTCAATTTCAAACTACTTCTATTCAATTTTCACAGCCTGCCGTGAGCTAACGGAACTATCAATACTTTCTCTTCACAACTTTTTTTGCTAGAACTGTCTACTCCTAGAGCCTCATGGTGATGAGAAATTATTTCCTTCTCAAAAACAACATCAACTAGAATATATTGAGTATTGATTGGTCGACCGACCACCAGGTGGCAGGGTAACCGCATGAAAAATGGGAACATATCACGAGCTCTCTTTTCGCGTCCATGATTACCACGCGTCTCAAACAAATGAAAATGAGAAACATACTTACAAGCCGTGTTGACATTTGAATACACTCTGAAAGAAAAATGTATAAACACGTCTGTGATGAACCAATCAAAACTGACTTAGCTTAAAATACACCGGCAGGTATTACAACTCACCCTGTGTATGTACTGCTTTCGTACAGAAACGAATACATACAATCACATATGCCTTCGGAGGGGTTTTGTGACGGTGTCGAGGTTGATCGTAGATCAGATCTCAAAAATCCAACCCACCATCCAATCCACCAACGATGAAGAATGGAGATGGATAATGGAGAGGGGAATTTCGCCATGAATTGTTCTACCAGTTTCGGCTTAGCACAACATGAGGTATATTCGCGAACCACTTGACGAATAACCTTTCGACCACTAAAAATCCCAACCATGTTGCAACGTGAAGCAAACGTTCCTGGTAGCATTAGACTTGCATTATCGCCATAGCGCGTGACCCTGGAAACACAATTTGATGTTTTGATATTGTTAAATGACCCAAAAGACCGTTCGATGGACGTCGATGGACTTTCCATTCATCGAAAAAGAGTTCACACTGTTAACTTTAAACTTAAATTCTGTCAAATTTTCACAGTATACAGGCAACTAGTACATTCCCGTATCATTTTGCTTAATTTTTTAATACAATTGTATATTATCTGATTTTCTCTAACGGAAATGTTACTTAATATTCGTAAAAAGTGGATCTAAGATAAAGATTTAGTGTACAAATTTACTCAAAAATTGAGCAAAATGAAATGGGAGTGTAAAAGGTGTTTCGATCAAAATTTGGTCAACTTAAACTTGACGCATTTCGTTTCATCGTGCATTAAAAATTTTGAACACCCCTCATTGTGCGTGTTGCATCATGCTTCTATTTTGATTTTGAGATTAGCACTTCAGTTATCAAAATGTCGTTGAAGGAAGAGAAGCAACGCATCAAAATTTTGCACGAGCATGGCGAAAATCCAAACGTCTCTCACGCCAAGTTGGAGAAATTGGCATGACTGGCATGAATGTGGCTCAATCAACTGTTACCAACGTATTAAAAGTGTTCGGTGAACGTTTGTCGACAGCCAGGAAAGCTGGATTGGGGGGAAATCGAAAGCCGGAGGCCACAGCGACGACAAAAAGAGTTGCCCGCTGTTTCGAGCGGAACCCCAACCTCTCCGTCCGAGATGTCGCAAAGAAGCTGGGAGTGGCGCCTTCAACCGTGGATAGAGCTAAAAACGAGCTGGACTGTCGACTTACAAGAAACTGGTGACTCCAAATCGCGACGATAAACAAAACACGTCGGCCAAAGCACGATCGCGAAAGTTGTACACGACGATGCTGACGATGTTTGATTGCGTGGTACAGGACGATGAAACTTACGTCAAGGCAGACTTTAAACAGCTTCCTGGACAGGAATTTTATACGGCAACCGGACGGGGAAAGGTGGTAGATATTTTCAATCACATTAAACTGTCAAAGTTCGTGAAGAAATATCTGGTGTGGCAGGCCATCTGTACTTCAACCAGGAAATTTATATGAGCGAGTGCCTACAAAAACGTCTACTGCCTTTCCTGAAGCGACACAATTGTTTCGTTGTATTTTGGCTGGATTTGGCATCTTGCCATTACGGAAAAAAGGCCATGGAGTGGTATGCTGCCAACAACGTTCAAGTGTTCCCAACACGCTAGAGCTTCGCTCAGTCGAACAATATTGGGCCATCGTCAAGCGGAAGCTTAAGAAGACTCAAAAAGCTGTTGTGAGCGAGAAACAGTTCAAGGCAAACTGGCGTTCTGCGGTGAATAAAGTGACAAGGAGACTGCACAAAAGACTTGAATGGCAGGTGTTAAACAGGAAGCTTAGCTGAATATTTCTCCTGTATTTTGTATTAACTGAACTTGAAAAAGTTAAAGAATTTGACTTATTAATAAAAACTTTGATCGACTCACACACATTACTGTTTGACCAAAATTTGATCGGAACACCCTTTATATTTCGAATGGGCGTAGCTCAGGACTATTGAAGAGATTAACATGTATTGTCATTAACCTATTGGCTTCTGTATTTTTCCATCACGGTTTTAGCCTTAACGGCTCGGATCCAGATATCCGTAGTCATGAATTCAAGAACAAGCAAAATTACACCGTCAGTTCACGGTGAGTTTAGCTTGTTCTTGAATCACGACTGCGAATCACGTAATCGGGAACTAGTTCACGTTTTTGGGAATAATTCATGAGAACGTGAACTAGTTCACGGTCTGTTTTCATTTTTTTTGAGCGCTTTTGATTCTGTGTATAATCGTATTTGCGGGAACTCATTCTAGGCAATGTCCTTGTTGGTTGTGTCGGTACTGATGAAAGATTTTCTTCTTCTGCCACACAAATAGTTGTTTTTCTCCTGAAGCTATTTTCTCCTGAAATATTTAGCTGTTGCATTTCTGAATATGTATTCCTGGAAGTTGTTAAAAACCTTCCTAGACGTGTCATTTTGATTATCCTTGGGGTGGCTTTTCTGGACTTCAAACGGCTTCTATCCGGAACATTGTTTTGCTTTTGGACGATTCCTGGTGGCATTGGTATTTTTCGACTTAGAGTTTAAATAGTTCCTTTCTAGAATCTGTACATAGCAACCACATTTCAAATATTTTCGTCACTTCTTGCTTTTATTTTGATAGTCAATCGTTGAAAAAGAGCAATTAATAATTTGCAATTACACTGCGGTATGAAATGTCGAAACCGATCATAGTCTTTTTCGGCACAGAAACCTAGCTCTGTTTGAATGAAATATTTCACTAATTGCTGAAATATTTAAAAAAGTAACAGTGTTTTAAATGTGTCCAGATGATCGCGGATACAGACCTTATATGTAGAAATATATCAAATGCAGCAAAATCTCATTTATATATATCAGCTCAAATACTTTTTGCTCGGGGACTCGGCACAGCATCCTAGAGAAAAGTTGACAATCATGAGAAACACTTTAACAAGTTTGTATATTCCATTCGCATTTAAGCCCCATAAAATACTCGCTGCACTTCACTATCATGCTCGGAAAATTCTTGAACCACAAGACACATCTCTAGTGAGCAAATTTATTTTCAAACTTTCTTGCATCAACTGTTTCACCCATTTGAGAATGGCATCCAGTTGCGGTAATTTAACACGTCGTACAAGATTCATTTCATATGCCATAGACGATGCATAATGTGAAATATATTTCTGTTTGCTGAAGAAATTTCCCATCGCTGTCTCGAATTCCCACATAAGTGGTTGCTACTGCACAACGAGGGAACGACATTTCGTATGAACCAGAGTGCTTAAGGCATATTTCCGGCTCATAGAATCTGATTCGACTTTGTTCTCGAAGATGACGAAGACGGCAGCAACGATGATGATGATGATGTCAATTCTGGAAACATACCAAAACTCACCCGACCCAAAACTGGTGAATCGAGGTGGCACGGCATATTCAAATCAGATGGAACCTTTTGCACCCGGTACAGTATACAGATTGTTTAAAAAGTTGCATAAAAATCCAACTTGAATTAATTGGTGCAAAACCAAATGGTGATGTAGTGGATAGATTAAACTCATCGTTCGATGAAATATTTCTCCTTTCTTTCACAGAAAGTACCGTCATCATCCTTCCAATAAAGACGAAAGAATTTTCTATTTGCCATCATCAACTAGCCGGCAAACGAAATTGTTGTTAAGCAATCATTAATATTCAAATGGGCTTCCTTACAAACGTTATTGTGTAGAAAGTTTCCCATCCGCAATTTTCTAGTTGAACAACATTCTCCTGGAACCGGAGGCAATCGATTCTCATTATGATGCTGAAGCCATTTAGAAAGCAATCCATCTTCAATTGCATTTTAAAACTCATTTAAAGTTTCACATTAAATGATATCGTGTTCTCAGAACCTAACAACCCAGCAGATGTCAGTCATGGTGTTTGCACAGAAATGCCTGTCTGTAGCATGGGCGAACAACACGCACATAAAGCCGTAAAATGTCATGGAACATGTAACAGATACAATTTCATCAACACCAACATCGTCAGCAGCGGGCACCAGGGTTCTGCCGTAAAAGTCAACCGAAACTCGGAGGCGTATCGTGTCAAGCGAAAAGTTTATCAGAAAAGTGCTCCCAATTTATTTTGATGACGCGATTCAATCATCCCTGACATGTCATGTGGTTGAAAGGATAATGGAAATTTGAACTCCTTCCCTGGTGGCTTGGCTGGTTCGGCTCGACCCTGCTCCGACACGAGCTTTCCATTTCATATCATGGTGAGAGTGAAATTTAGTCAAGTGTTCAAAGCTATGCCGAGCTTTTTTCGGCAATAGGTGGGGTAGACAATCAATAATTCGTCGGGATCGATAGTTCAATTCCGGTGTATTCACATTTCAGCTGATGAACCTTGAGATAAACTCGAGTACATTGTTGGCAGATCAATTGGCAGATCTTGGAGATTAAGAGCAAGCATATGAAGATTATTTGTTTATCTTAAGTAAACTATCACTAGATCTCAGAGACGCCTATGAATTTTCTTATTTTTATTTTCTTCACGAAAACTTGTTCATGTTAACAAACTTGAAAACCTAAAAAATTTTCAGTCGTTTTAAAAATATACCCCTAAAGGTAGGGATTGTATGCGTATAATGGACCCTGTGCGTATAATGGACACCCTGCCGTATTTTTGCAATTATTTCGTTATTATCGTATTTAACCTAAGCATTGTCAGTTCAAACACATAGTATCAACACTAAAACAAAGGTGAGAATATGATTCCTCACAAATTTCACACATAAAACATCATTATTAATTATTTTTACCTGACCACTGCACAGTTCAGTGATTTGTAAGAATTTTCGTTACAGGAGAGAAAAAAGGAAACTTATGATGTGAATAAATTGTAGATAATAAAAAGGCATTTTCAACACGTTAATACTTAGTCCTTATATTCAATTTTCCTATGCAGATATAAAAACAATGAAAAATTGTAAAATATGTATAAACTTTGAGGGTCCATTATACGACTGATTGGAAGTGCATTGTTGCCTATTTCCAACCCCTTATTTCTTTTTGTAAGCAAACTAAACTTACTCTATGCTCACCGTCTAAAGTGGAAATTGTTGATCAAAATGGGAAAAATTAATAAATGTAAGCATTCTTACACGGAATCTGAAGTGCAACAGTGAATTCGAGCGGTTCAAAACCATGTTCCGATAAAACAGGCGTGCAAGCAGTATAAAATTCCACGCTCTACCGTGAAGTATTGTCTCGGGAAAAGCTGGTTTGGAAGAGCTAGGAGAGGTCTACCAAACGGCCGTCTACCAAACGGCCCGTCTACCAAACGCAACGTCTCCCAAACAAGGGCTACCAAACGCAATGCAAAGTCTTCCAATACAAAATGATCAGATTGAATGAATTTGGTGGCATTTTGAAGTTGGCAATTAGGGCCAGCACTCGCTTTCGACCCATTTGTACAAACCATACAAGTTTTGTATTATAGGTCGAAGACTGGAACAAAATTCATGTAGGTGCTTTTGCCTTTATAGAGGCTTTTAGTCATTGCCTAGTACGCCTCTTTTATAATGGTTGTGTGGAAACGTATTTCATAAGGGATGAGGAATATTCAAGAATTGAAAATAGTGTATACAGATAATCTGGATGATCTCTCCCAGCCGCATCGTGAAGGTTTGTATGCAGCATCATCTAATGAAGTAATCAATCTGAGGAAAACACGAAATCTGATGAAAAACGAGCTGAACGCATAAAGAACGCAGAATTGAAGAAGTTGTCTACGATCACAAAATTGGAGCAGAAATTGTCACGTTTGAAGAACAATAGCCAGACCGGCGGTGTTTTGAAGAATTGTTGAATTTTCAAATATGACTAAATGTTCATGGTTGACCTTACATGCTTGAATATTGAAATAATAAATAATTTGTTATACACACTTCAATTTTTTTTTACAGAAATCTGTATAGTTGTACCGAATTCCAACAGCTGAACGTACGGCAATCCGATTTAACGGATTTCGGTGAAATTTTACAGATATATGTAAAAACTCTACCGGTTTCGGTTAAAATTTTACCGAAATCCGTAAAATTGGATTACCGAACGTTCAGCTGCTGAGAATTTGGTAAAATTCTACAGATTTCTGTAAAATAACTTGAGTGTGTATGTCTGTTTTGTATTACACATAAAAAAATGTTGTATATGCACGCATGTTACAACTTATTCAACTAGGGGAAATGTACCGAATTTAACCAACTTTGTTCATGTCCGTGGAAAGTGCCACATAAGACTGAAGTGTTCACACATGAGAAACACATATTTGACAAATGAAAAGTATAACTGGTGTTGTGTACACATAGGAAGTATAAGTGATTAAAAATCATTTGTTGATCACATTGCAAAAAAATATGTTTCGGACACAAATATATTATCATTACTTTTCTATCAGTGTACGGGAACGAATATTTTCGAATATTTCTTCATGTATGTATTTTGTTCACTTTGCTGTAAAATACATTATATACGGTGTTCGGTTCCTTAGTGCCAATATATTCAGGGGCGATAGGGGATGATATTTGAAGAAAAAAAATGTTATACGCACAAAGAGAAAGCTCATAGTTTACGGAGTTATTGAACTTTTATTTTTTTGGTACGTGTTAGTCTTAAGTTGGCTGTAACTCAATCTGATATTTAGCAAGATTATATTTCCTTCATTCGAAAGCTAAGAAAGTTTTCTACTTAAATTTTTTATTTAAATGTTGAGTTGTTGTAATTTAGTGTCTTAGGGATAAACATGTTTTAAACTTCTCATTTTTAAGGGTTTTTTTTTTCATGTTTTTAGAAGAAAAAAGAACAGCTGTGGTTGATAGAACAAATATATGGCTTTAAATGTGCTCTACATCTCTCTCTTTGACACAAACTTTCTATCTTGCTTAGTTTTTTCTTTTAATTTGAATGCAACATGTTGTGCCTGCATTCAACCCAACCGCGGTACCCAGACAACCAAAATGCACGTATATTGAAAGTTGTCTTTATGATATACAAACATATATGTAAGTAAAAAAATCGTGTAGAATGCAAAAAATATGACTTCTACGTGTAAAAGTGGAGGCCATATACGCGCAAATTCCATTGTTTTCTTAAACGAGTTGGTTTGATATCGTATGCGATTGAATTTGTAATAACAAATTCGATTTAAAAAGCTTAGCGATGTTTATCCGCTTTTGTTTGTAACGCAGTACGATGAATAAATGACACATCGTATATAAGTCGAAAATTTGCACTCTTTACGATTTAACATAAACATAACACGATAAAGAACACAATTAATTGCGATGTAGACTTAAAATATAGGAATATACGATACTATTTGAACACTGTTATACGACTTGTGGTTGTCTGGGTAATGTCTACGCAGGACGCACAGCCCACTTGGTTACCGCGCTGCTTGGTGTCTAAGGAGAAGAATGTAATAGCTCAAATGTTTTCAAAACAGTACCACACGGCTTCCGGAAAACAGCTATGTTTCATTCCAGAAGAGTTAGCAGATAGTCATCTCTGCTACGGTTACGCCAATTGTTTGGCATCGGCAGTCCAAATAGAATCTTGCTAAATAACATAATTTTGAGTTACAGCCAATTTAAGACTACCATTTACCAAAAAAATAAAAGTTCAACAACTCCGTAAAATATGAGATTTGACGATCTGCGTAGAACAATTTTTTCCGCAAATATCATCCCCTATCGTCCCTGAAAATATGCGGAACTGCATCTCAGATTGTAATAATTTTATTAAATACCTAGATTGTAGCTAGATAGATTTCAACACAGCTGTTGTTACACATCGGATGCGTTTAGAATGTTTTCTATTTGAAGGTGGTTATAATATATACTAGTCCAAAATATATGCGCTACCCTATTTGTCTACGAGATATACCAGATAAAAAATTGGTTTAACAGCGTCAGATCAATCATTTTAATCAAATTAGCTGATATGCGTATTTTGGACCCGGGTCTATAATGTGCATGTACATTGAAAATGTTCAAAGCTTCTACTAAGGGGTCCATTACTAGCATATAAACCCTATGTCCATTTATAATCCGGAATATTAAAATCATCTGTATCTCGGTAACGGATTGACGTACAAATAAGTTTAATACATCAAAACAAAGGTAAATCACTGTTCCTTAAGGAAAAAAATTGTTTCAAATCATTTCTCCTTATGTCTAATGAAAATTCTTCTTTATTCCTCCCATCAAACGCTGCACAACGGAGTCAACTTCCTCGGCACATTTGTTCCACATTTTGGTCATCTGAGTCGCGTCCCGAGTAGACCTGTGCGCCGATCTATTTTGAATCGGCGGCGGCGTATATGCTATTTTCAAACGGCGGCGGCGGCGTGGATCCACTTGAATTATCAACTTGAAGGCTCCACCAAACTGCAGCGTTTTTTTTTTAGTAGAAAACATTTTCTCATGCTAATCCCTTTTAACTGTTTGGCTTTCACTTACAATGTTAAGACTAAAGGATCAGTGCAAGTCTTATATTTTGATAGAAATTCCGGATATCCATAATGTTATATGACTCGGGTCGATGAATTGACGTGGAACAGCGTGTGTACAAATATATGTGACTTAACATTATAGAATTTGTTCTTCACAAGTCGACGGGGAATTCGGTTTATGTCTTTATTAATAAACTTAACCAGTTTCAGAAGCGTAAATATGAGTTATTATCAAATAGAATAAAATTGTAATTATTATGCAAATATGGGAAAGCGCTCTAATGTCTGTGGATTCGGCCTATAGGTAAAATTTGCCTGTCTTTAATTTTTATGTAAGGGGCTATTCATAAACCACGTAGACTTTTCTGGGAGGAAGGGGGGTTGGACCAAAGTCTATGGACGCTCCATACAAGAATTCAAAAAAATGTATGGAGAAAAGTCAACATGGTGAGAGGGTTTGCGATTGTCAAAAATGAGTCTACGTGGTTCATGCACAGGCCCTAAGTGGGACATTCTTGCGCTGAACTGGCTGCAAGGGCTCAGTAGGAATTCTTTGTCCTGAAGCTAAGAGCTTAGTTTTTAAATCTAAAAATCTAAAAATCTAAAAAACCACAAATCTAAAAATCTAAATATCTAAAAATCTAAAAATCTAAAAATCTAAAAATCTAAAAATCTAAAAATCTAAAAATCTAAAAATCTAAAAATCTAAAAATCTAAAAATCTAAAAATCTAAAAATCTAAATATCTAAAAATCTAAAAATTCTAAAAAATCTAAAAATCTAAAAATCTAAAAATCTAAAAATCTAAAAATCTAAAAAATCTAAAAATCTAAAAATCTAAAAATTCTAAAAATCTAAAAATCTAAAAATCTAAAAATCTAAAAAATCTAAAAATCTAAAAATCTAAAAATCTAAAAATCTAAAAATCTAAAAATCTAAAAATCTAAAAATTAAATCTAAAAATCTAAAAAATCTAAAAATCTAAAAATCTAAAAAATCTAAAAATCTAAAAATCTAAAAAATCTAAAAATCTAAAAATCTAAAAATCTAAAAATCTAAAAATCTAAAAATCTAAAAATCTAAAAATCTAAAAAATCTAAAAATCTAAAAATCTAAAAATCTAAAATCTAAAAAATCTAAAAATCTAAAAATCTAAAAATCTAAAAATCTAAAAATCTAAAAATCTAAAAATCTAAAAATCTAAAAATCTAAAAATCTAAAAATCTAAAAATCTAAAAATCTAAAAATCTAAAAATCTAAAAATCTAAAAATCTAAAAATCTAAAAATCTAAAAATCTAAAAATCTAAAATCTAAAAATCTAAAAATCTAAAAATCTAAAAATCTAAAAAATCTAAAAATCTCAAAAATCTAAAAATCTAAAAATCTAAAAATCTAAAAATCTAAAAATCTAAAAATCTAAAAATCTAAAAATCTAAAAATCTAAAAATCTAAAAAATCTAAAAATCTAAAAATCTAAAAATCTAAAAATCTAAAAATCTAAAATCTAAAAATCTAAAAATCTAAAAATCTAAAAATCTAAAAATCTAAAAATCTAAAAATCTAAAAATCTAAAAATCTAAAAATCTAAAAATCTAAAAATCTAAAAATCTAAAATCTAAAAATCTAAAAATCTAAAAATCTAAAAATCTAAAAATCTAAAAATCTAAAAATCCAAAATCTAAAATCAAAAATCTAAAAATCTAAAAATCTAAAATCTAAAAATCTAAAAATCTAAAAAATCTAAAAATCTAAAAATCTCAAAAATCTAAAAATCTAAAAAATCTAAAAAATCTAAAAATCTAAAATATCTAAAAATCTAAAAATTCTAAAAATCTTAAAATTTAAAAATCTAAAAATCTTAAAATCTTAAAATCTAAAAATTTTTAAATCTGAATATTAAAAAATCTAAAAATCTAAAAATCTTTAAATCAAATAACCTTGAAACCTAAAATCTTAAAATTTTAAAACCTTAAAATCTTAATATCTAAATATCTAAGAATATAAAAATCTTTAAATCTAGAAAACCTTAAATCTCAAAATTTTAATATCCAAAAATCTTTGTATATAAAAATCTATAAATCTTAATATCTAAGCATCTCTAAATTTAAAAATCTTTAAATCTAAAAATCTATAAATCTAAAAATCTATAAATCTTTGAATCTATAGATCTTAAATTCAAAAATAATAAAATTTAAAAATCTAAATATATTAAAATTCTGAGATTTTGAAACTTGGCCACCATATTTTTCTATTGACACTCAGTTAATTTTTTGGCGAAATATGAGTGCCATCGGTTAAAAAAAATAAAAACCCTGACAACAATAGAAGAAACCCCGCCAAAGCCATCATTTCTCCTATCTAAAAATCTGAGAACAAAAAAAGAACACATCTAAAAATTTTAGGATTAAAAAATTTAGGAAACTTGAAGTTTCAAAACCTATATAAATAAACAATACAAAATCCAAATTCCTTTAAAAATCATATATTCAGGAGCTTAAGGATCCAGAGATAAATCAAATATAAAAAAGTTCAAATTTAGAGCAGTGAAATATACCGACCTATCAATATTTGCACAACATTATTACAATTACGTATTCCTTATTTACCGGTTAATTCAGTGGCTAGCCAAATTATTTGATTCGAGATTTGTCATGTTCAAGTAAAAACAATGTTTTCCCGAAGATGGTTTTATTCGGCAAATGTTTCGTCCATTTTGTCTTTTGGTGATATTAGTGCCGATATATCGACACAGATTTAATTGTTAAAGTTTGTCAGTTAGGCCCTTATGAAGAATTTTTGTCGATGCATTTAATTATAGAAACACCCCTTTTTTATACAGTCTTGGTATGTCCAATCACTGTTAATTTACAGTGATCGTTAGAGATGGTTTTTGAACTTTCTCACGCCTAACAAAATGCTATCAAGTTGTGGAAATAAACTCTATTTGTTATAGACTACGAGCTTTATTTCCTGTGAAAACTATATGTATCAAAATTGATATGAAGCTAGTCTATCTCAAGTGATATAGCCCGTAATATGGATGGCACATTACATTTTCTTTTATTATTGACAAAATTATGAAATAACATTTAATAAATTTATCGATTTGTTAAACATGAAGAAAATATGAAACTTTGCTCAGCCCTATTTATTACATTAAGCATAGATAGATAGTTGTGTTTTATTCGGCAGTATTAACTAAAATATTTAGTTTATTTCTCAATTATTGGTAGCCTCATACCTCGGAATATGTTTTCGTAGGATTATCCTAGTGCATTTTAAATGTGGCTACCATGTGGGTCCGTGTCAAAATTCCATCAATATCAGCCCTTTGAAAATGCTTGGACAAGATTCCCGAGGGGGTAGGCTACCTTAACGATTTTTGATTTCAGATAAATCGGAGTTTTGAGTTTTTGTTTTGCTTCGATTATACATACATTGCAAAACACTTTGTCCGGAAGCAGATGATGTGTAAAACCATTTTTGACATGTTTTAGTGCACCATTTTTTTTCCACTCATCGCTGGTTCCATTGCTATTATTTGTGGTACCAATACGTACACTTGCGATGGAAATTTTCTCGACATTTAAGGTGGACCTTTCATTATTTTTAAATTCAAACTCACTCGCGAAATTGCCAAGAGTCGAAACCTCGAAAATTTACACTGAAGTTTCTAGAACGAAACGACAAAGCTGATCATTGTTTCACACGCACACCCTCTGAATGGCATATATCATCGAGATGGCATAATTTGTCATCAGTAATAAAGGCAGATTTCTGAAGGGCTAATAAACTTAACTCAAGGGATACGTATACGGTGAAAATTGTTATTGTCGCGCCTCAAATTACCCGGCGGCGCGGGCAAAAATATTCAGCGGTGCGCCGGTCGAAAATAGTGGCGGCGGCGGCGCTTTAAATTCGTCGGCGGCGCACATATCTAGTCCCGAACCGTTTTTCCACTTTTCTTAATCTTCCGCTTCATTATTGCTCAAAATCTCTTGATGGGCCGGAACTGCAGGCAGTTGGGTGTATTTATGTTTTTATCGATAAAATCTACGTTATTATCACGGTTCCACTGGATGACTTCCCGGGACATCACGGGACCTTTATGGGCTTTAATGAAAAGTAGTACGTGGTTTTTGAGGTATTCTTTCGTGTACAGCTTCGAGTCCATCGTCTTATTCGTCACGAACACTTTGGTCTTTGCTCCGCAGCTGCATATCCCTTGCCAATTCATCAGTTTTTTTTTAGCAAATTTGTCCATAAGAGCAAACTTAAATTTCGAAGGAACATCTCCTCGTCCCGTTGTCATGTAGAATTTTTGACCAGGAAGCTGTCCAAATCTATTTTGACGTAGGTTTCATCGTCGATGAGCAGGTATCCTTAGTACTTTGACAAAACCAGCTGGTACAAATTCCGAGCTCGAGTTTTGGTAACGAAACTTTGCTTCAACGTTCTGTTTGGTTGCTTGCTGTCTCGATAAGAACGATATCCTGCTCGCAAACGAATTCTTCGAACGGTGCTACGAGCAGCAGCGTTTTTTTGTGCGATTTCATTATCTGATAGCCAAGGGTTTGCTGGTTCAGCTTGCGGTCATATGTTCTACTACGACGCCTACCTTGAGGCACTCGATCCACGCTCTTTCGCTCCTTGAAACGTTTGAGCACATCATAAACGGTTGATTTAGCGGTAATCAACGTTTTTGCGATTTTTATTGCGGACCACGTTGGATTATCAACGTGAGTGTGTAGATTTTTTCATCTTCTCTCGGCTTCCATCTGGAATAACTTTTGACTCACACCGTGAAATTGATACCACAGAAAGTGGGCGCCTAGATAAACAAACCGCTGTAAGCCGCTGACACTTTCCGTGCCGATGCAGTGATTCCGGATTCTAACTGGACAGAACTCAGCAATTTTAGACTCAGTGAGAGCAGAGAATGCACCAATCCATGCAAAAGAGCTGCAACGTGGACGAATGTTAGGCAGAATGATACGATAAGCAGAATACTAACCTGGCAACACAGGCTGGAAGACCCCTTCACGGATCTCGGCCAGAACGACTGTGGCTCAGGGGCTTCCAAAGTACTGTATACAGTAGGTCGTGGTGCTATCGCACGAGTTTGAGCGTAAATTTGGTTCGAATTCGGATTCCAGATGAAGAAGTCACATGTAGCAGCAAGAATATTAGAAGCTTTAAAACAGGCAGTGTTGCGAGACAAATTTTGTGCTTTGTATATTGAAAGAATGTGAAGAATTTAGAACAAAAAGTGATTTAAATTTCTATTTTTGAGAAAAACTAATAAGCTTTGCTTTGAAAGTTGTTACAGCATTTGTTGCAAATTTTAGAAATCAGAAAATACATAAATATCACAAAATTGATATCCTGAGGTTTAACTTGACATCATAAAATTGTTCCAAATGGTCCAATATAAATGTTTAATTTCGTTTTTAAAAAATATACCACTTTCCACAACAAGTAAACAGGCAATTTTCTTGAATGTTTTATAGTACTCAACAGACATTTTGTAGTCTGAACATGACTTCAGGTCCCTTTTTTGTAGACAATAAAACTATCGATCAAATTATTATGACGGGATACAATGAAAACCTCGGATAGTTACAACTTAAAAAATGATTTATTCTTTTTCCATTAAAATGATCACAGGGGATGTAAAACCGATGCCTTGACTGTTACCTCAAAATGACATTTTTGTTTCGAATTCTCTGTCGCTCCTAGGGTTGATAGTCTAATAGCACTCACGTTCCCTTTTTAAAAGCTGAAATGTAAAATCTCGTTAATTTGAATCTATAAACAACTCTTTTCTTCTTTCGAACACTCACGTGCCTTACAGTACGTTACAAATTTCAACTTCTTGTGTGCTTTTGTGGCTTAATCAAGTTAGACTGGCTCATCGGGCAGGAACATGTAGATGGAATAAAGTAATCTGAAAGACAAAAGAAAAGAATCACAAGTGTAAATTAAAAGCGAAAGGAAAACAGCTTGCAAAGCATTAATATATCAAAGTCAAGCCCATTCGCCCTCTCATTGTAACCATAATTTAATCCTATCGGATTCATTTACGCTGTCACTCCCACTCACCGCGGACGAACGCCTTCCGTGGATCGGTGCGAATCTTTTCGCCACCGGTTTTCTTTCCGGTCACAACAAAATTGATATGATCCCCCAGGCCAAACCGCAACGTTGACGACTCCAGTACAAAGCACCCATTCCGTTCGCCAATCGAATCAACATTCAAATCGAGTTTTTGTTGCTGCTGCTGCTGCTCGGCGGTGCCACCGCGGCGGAAATTGGCATTCTTGAGTGCCTGAAGGCCAACCGCAGCAGTTGATGGTGCTCGTGGTAGGTAAGCGGCAAATCCGGACGATTCGTGAAACTTGAACAGCGGCCGGTAATCGGTGATTTTGCTCGACGCCTTGGCACAATATCCAGAGGGCGGATCACTGCAGACACACGCCGTTGGGATTACGTAGTCTGTGAACGGCGGAGGGAATAGAAAGTAGACCGTAATAAACTCAGGAAGCTGATAAGCTGATTAATATTTGGTTATGCCCGGTATACACTTGTGCTGGTTCATAATGCAGATTAATTAAAATTGGTGTAAACCAGTAATGTTCGTGCTAGGCATTGACATATTTTCCATATTGATAGCGATAGATTCGCCACTACTAGTAAATTATCACAAGTGTAAACAGGGCATGAAGCTTACCTGTAAATTCGGATTTGCTGGCTGATGAAACGCTGACATCGGATTTTCCAATGAACTTTCCAAGAGTAACATATTTCAGTACATCCCGTGGTTCGACGGTGAGCAAGGTGCTCTTGATTTTGAAACAGCCATCCTCGACGTGAGTCGTGTTGACACAGAGGTCACAGTGAAGGTCTTTCTTACGAAGATCTTGGTTTTTGTAGATCTTAATGCCGAACATTTCCTGCGTGGCATCTCGTTTTGGGTAGTAGATTTCAACACCCTGCGATTCAAACACTTTGAAGAAAGGACGATCTTCGTATGGATTTTTGAATACATCTTGGCAAATTCCTGCCAACGAACATGTTACGCACAGCGAAATCAAACCGAATGTTTTAAGCAGCATCATCCCGGGTACCAGCTGGCCGAAGCGAGTGAAGAAAGCGAACTGAGCAAATTTATGGTGGAATGTAGAATCGTTGTTTGTTCTACGCCCATGAGAGACCATCTACACCGGGTGATGGTAAACAAACACGTTTATCAATAGATGAGGTCATGTATGCCTAACCTGAGAATAGGGAAGAAAGAAATTAAGAAGAAAGCAGATTGACTAGTTGGATGAGTTGTGGGATGGCATCGCAAAATGCGGTCGAGAATATTACTGGAATTTTTGGCCTTTTTTGTTTGATTGATATTTTTTGCATAGTTCAGACTTAAAAAAATTAACATTTTCTAGTTTTAGAAATAACTCTTTTTATCGAATGAATCGTTATCCAAGTTAGCGCCTGTTCATAAACCACGTAGACTCATTTTTGTACATCTCAAACCCCCCCCCCCCTTCGTAGACTTTCCTCCATACATTTTTTTAATTTTTGTATGGAGCGTAGACTTTTGCCGAATCCCCCCCCCCCCCCCCAGAAAAGTCTACGTGGTTTATGAATAGCCCCTTACAGATGGTTTTATTATTGTTATCAATTCTTGATTTCTTTTTAAACTACACAGTATGAATGAAACATTGAATTTTATGTGTTGTGTAATGCACATAAAGGGATTTGGCACAAATTAATGGGATTTTTCATGTAAATTTAAGCCAGATATTGCTGGAACCAGATCTGTTGTATGGAAGATTTTTTCTATGTATTAGAAGAATTGCTCAAACACATTCAGTCTTTAAGCATCGTTTACATTTCATCAGATGTATGAGGAACCGATTCCATAACCAACGATCTTAAAAGTTTCTGAGTGTTTATATTCAACCAAATAATTTAAGAGATTGACAGCATAGACACGCTATATCAATCTGATGTCAGAATATCTAAAGTAATTCGTTGAATATAAACACTAAGAAACTTTTAAGTCCGTTTGTTACGGAAGTTGATTCTCATACATCGGATGAGTTGCAAACAATGTTAAAGGGTGTCCACAGTTAAATTGCATCACTTTAAACTCGTCCTCAAAAACAAGTCTCTCAACCGATTGTCACGAAATATTAGATTAAGATTCTTCGGCACGACGGCATTGATACCATTCGTTTTGTACCACTCCAGAACATCCTTGGACTAGTGAAAAGAGGCTAGGTCCGGTCAAAAAATGGTCGGAACGTTGTGTTTTTTGAGAAACGGCATTCATTCATGTACACCTTACCATTTACAGTTGAAGTATTCACGAAAGGCTTGCTCCATTAACCACACGAACAAATCTTCTGCCAAATCATGAATTTCTTGGGGAACTTTGACACTTGCTGTTTTCTGAAAGACTCTGGAACATCGAACTTGTCTTTCTCAGTAACATACTGGATGTCGGGAATTTGTTTGAAGTCCGCTTTTCAGGTACAAAATCGTCCACGTATCTGGCAAAGCTAACATCGCCGATCCTCTGTCTAGACTGCCGAGATTTGAAGAGTGTTCCACGTATGACGTAATGACGTAAAACGGAGAGTCTATGCTTCTTGCTGTTCTGGAATCTGCAACACCAACCGCTCTGACAAGCATGGAGTTGAGGCAACTGTTAAGGACAACGAGCTTGCTGCAGTAAAGGAAGCGATGAGCACTGGCCGATAGTTGGATCATCAGAAGCAGTACTTTACTTTTCGAGAAAAATTGGAAGTTGTGAACGAGATATGAGGGCTGATCAAATTATAGTACCAGTAAATCTACGGAAACGCATACTAAAGCTGGCTCACGTTGATCACTCTGGGATTGAGCGGACGAAGCAGCGGATTCGGAGTAAGGTTGGGGGTCCGAACGTTAATAAGGAGGTCAAAAAGTCGGTAAAATCGTGTCTGGAGTGTCAGCTGGCTAGCGATTCGGCATCCCCAGAACCCATTTCGGAGAGGTGTTGGCAATGGACATGTTGGGCCCACTTCTTAGGGTGATTCTATTTTGGTGGTAATCGACGTGTACAGCCGGTACCGTATAACAGAAGTACTTCGAACAACAACCACTGATGACATCATTGACAGACTAGATAAACTGTTTATGAGAATGGGACTGCCTGAGTATTGGTGTCGGATAACGCACGGAATTTCTCTAGTAAGAAAATGGATGAATTTTGTTCCATGTATGGAGTCGAGTTGCGACACACCACTCCGTACTGGCCTCAAAGTAATGGAGAGGTCGAACGCAAAAACCGCTCCATTTTGAAAACACTGCGAATTGCGGAACTAAACGATAGCGATTGGAAGAAGGATTTGCAAGAGGCCAACTACGTGTATTCTCCATGACCATGACAGAATGTATAAGCAGACAGCGAAAACTTGGTTCGATAGGAAGCACCATGTTCAGCAGTCTGATCGTCTGGTTCAGGATCGTGTCTTGATGCGGAACTTGCTGCCGCAAAACAAGTTATTATCGATTTATCTTCCCGAGCCAGCAGAAGTTGTGGATAAGCAAGGAAACAGTGTGACAGTACAAACGGAGGATGGTCGATGATACCGGAGGAATTCTGCGCATCAAAAGAGGTTGTTTGACAGTATGAAACATGGAGGCATCGGATGAACCAAGTTTTAGCGGCTGGGCTACACTCGACTCCTATTCGCAAGCTCTTGCTAGTACACCTGTTTCCCGAAGCTTCAAGGGACCTCCTGAGGAGATGGGTGGACGTCCAAAGCAAGAAACAAAGCGTCCTTTGCGTTTCGAGGATTATGAGTTGGATGGATAAAGGAGTACTGTGAACAATTGAATCGTAGAAAGGGGAAATTGTTGTATCGTATAAAAATAATAACTGGCAACACTGTAATTGAGCTGGGGAAAAGAGCAGGAAGAGAAAGGGTAGAAAAATATTTATGGTCAAACCAAATGGTTGCTAGTGCGTTCGTTTCGGAAAAGAAATTAAATCCTTCCGGACCGTTTCCGTCACGACACACTTCATATAATCTAGAGATGTGCAATTCAGCTCATCTCAAAGAGCGGATCTGAGCTGATCAGCTCATCGGAATAAATCGATTCTGTGTGCACAAGTGTGAAAGTGCCTATACTAGGTTACTGTTGGACTCAAAATATGAATAAAATTAGGCATTAGCATAGAAAATTCTTCACTACTTGTTTCTAGTCGGATCGATTTGAATATGTGAGCTGATCAAGTGAAGTTCAAGATTACAAGATTTACTTATTCAATTAACCAACTCAATCGAGTTGTTTGATTCACCACTCAATGAGATTCTACATGTATTTATTATTCAATTAAAACATTAAGAAAAGGTTTCGACTACATTTGTTTATTGGAAAAAGGATTCGACCATATTTTAAGGTTGGAATTCGAAAATAAAATGGATTTTAGATTCTCTAGTGTAAATATTAGCACAAACACAGTAGAACTAGAATCTTCGATTTTGAAACTTACTCTTGTTTGCGTTGCGTGAGTTTGCGCTTCGCAAAGTGACAGCCAGCTCGCCGATGTGGAAAAAAGAAAACAAAAGGGAATCAGTTCACTTTACACAGTTCTCTTCTCTTTTTTTCTTCTCCATTTTGATTCGACAGAGTCGATGAATTGTTCAGCTCACAGGAAAACAAAGCCTACAGTGAGAACTGTGAGAACGGGTGAGCTGGTGACCTACGGTTCTTTTTTTAAGAGCTGGTTGTCATTTTCTCACTGCACTGCAATGAATCGATTCAGTGGAACAGCTCAGGAGCGGATTACCCATCTCTAATATACAGGGTGCGGCAGAAAATAATGCGAAAATTTGTTCTATTTCTTTCAAATCCCATTTTCAACTAATTCAAGCAATAATATCAACATTTACGAGTGCAGTTATCTTTATAAAGTCCTTTTAAACAAATTTATTCAATGTGTCCTCCATTTTTATAAATAACATCTTCGAGCCGACGCCGGAAGCCAGAGCATGCCTTTTGGACGTAGTCCTCCGACATTGACTGCCATGTGCGTGTTATGGTTGACTTTAGGGTTTTCACACTAGGGTGTGATGTTTTGCAGGCTCATGCTTTAACATATGCCCAAATCGAATAATCCAACGGATTAAGATCTGGACTGCTAGAAGGCCACAAATCCTTCCGCCAAAACTTCATGCTATCGTTCAACCATTATTGGGTTCGATTGGACGTGTGATACGGCGCTCCACCCTGCGGACAACGTTTGGTCACTCGGAAGCACTTGGTCCTTTAAAATATCGATATACACTTCGGTATTGATTTTAACTCCAGCATCAATGAAAACAGGCGCCATTTTCAAACCGTTGGACGCTACCAAGCCAAACATCATGACACCAGCCGGATATTTGGTTTGAAATTTGAATTTCACTTTTTCCAGAACGTTCTCCATTTTCTGCGGTGAAATGAACCGGTCCGTGCGGCTGTTGGCCACAGCATCGATGCTGAAAAGCTTTTCGTCGGAGAACAGGACTATCATGTTTTCCTTCTTCAACAAGGAAAAGATCTCTTGGAACGAGTCACTCGTAGTTCCTTGACCCGGTTCGTAATCAAGTGGCGTTTCACTCTGGCTCTGGAAGATGCTTGCAGTTCTTCTTTGATGATTCTCCGAAATATTGGCTACCTTTGCAAGTTTTCTTATGGAACGTACTGGGTTGCGAGTAATTTTTGCACGGACCGATTTGATCACGTTTGGCGTGCGTACAAAGCGCGGACGTCCGCTTCCCGGCTTCCGCTGCTTAGGATCATTCTGCAGGGACATTTTTATGCGGTAAACAGTTGCCAAATGACACCCTACCAACTTGGTAATCTTTTCGGCTTCTTCTGGGCGATCAACAAACTGGTGATCACTTCTTTCGCGAACATTTTGACGAATTTGCAATAAAACAAATAGAATTTTTGTACGCAGCACTTGAAAGTAAACATAAACAAATACACTTCCGACAGAAATTAGTCACTAGCAACACGAATTAACCCAATACTCAAGTTTGAAATTTTTTGCATTATTTTCTGCCGCACCCTGTACTTGCATTTTAGGGAACCAAGCTTTCAGTTTACCATCAACAACACCAACCAACAGAGTCCTTTCCTTGTTTCCAATTCCTTGTTTTCCAATTCTAAACAGTTTTTGAATTAATTATACAAGTTTTCTGATATAAGAAGCAGAGATATCAGTAACAATCATGACTTCAGAATCCATCTATCTTATATAAAAATTATGGCTTAGTGAAGATATGACCGTTTAAAATGTGCTTTGTCACAACGTAGCGCTCTAAGTTTTGGAAATTTTAAAATGACACCCAATACTATATATAGAAAATCGTAGTCCTACGTTAAAAACGAAACAGTCAGAAAAACTCAAGAAAATAGCGGTAACAGACACCATTCTATTATGTTAATTTCGACTCATAAATGTTTATCAACAACATGAAATAGGGACCACTAATTACGAAAAACATAAAATATAAGATTTATAAGATTTCTTGCATAGAACAAAAAAAAATGTATGGCACATCATTGGAGAAGGGCTCTTATACATAAATTGTTGTTAATTGAAATTCGGTGTTGAGCTGTGTGAATATTCAAATCGTTCGAGATGAGCTTCAAATTGATCGCATTCGTGTGTTGCATTTTGGTCCTCAGCCTGGTATCGGGATATCGCAGAGGTCGTCTTCATGGCTGCCATAACAAAAGACGTCCGCTACAGCATCATTGGCATCACCACGCACCGTTTGTGAGCTTTGAAGTTCACGAACCAAAAGGGCTGACGGTTTCCATTATCCAACGGTCTCCAAATAGTACGTCATTTGGAATTGAGCTGTTCATCAACAAGGATCCGAAGCGTTTCAATCAAACCCATTGCGATGTTTGCCAGAATACCACGACGGCCACATATGGAAAGTTTATCGTGGGGGACAAGGCAGTTGTCATAAAAAAGGGTGACGTGTTATACTACCACGTTTTGCTGGGAGAAAACAAAAATATTACCCGTTTAAATCTACAACGATTATGGGTCACTAGTGAGTAATGATGTTGTTTTCAACATGAACTGTGGGGTTGCAATAATATGTAAATTGATTTCAGACTCGATCATCCATAGGTGCGATTGTGGAACGGCGTCACAGGACCCATATGTTGATCTTCGTTTTGGCCAAGCTACAGCAACAGTTTTTGAAGAGGAACTCGACGAAATAGATGGAAAAATAGATCTCTCCGAAGAATTTGATGATGATGGCAAGGAATTATTTTCCAAAGAAAATGTTCTCTTAGAATGCGAAGATGAACATGCAACAAACATGTGCCAGCTAACCAAAGGCGAAAACATTTCTCAGCTGGATGGCGATTTTGAGCGAAAAGTGGCCGTTCTAGAGGCCATTGTGGAGAAAACGAAAAATTCCTGTGAATCTCGTAAAAGCACCAATATGGTTCGGTTGGAGAGTTCTGATTCTGGATTCAACGACAAGGATATGCTGAAGAGCTTCGTCAGGTCTTCACTTTCTGTCAACCCGGAAATGCGGCGATTATCCGACAGGATTCGTCGCATACTGCTCGAAAGTGGTTCGTCGCAGATCGTTCTACTCGACATGTACACTTACGTGGATAAACTAAAGTTACTGTACCATAGCCAGATGAACAATATGAAGCGATTCAGTGATTATGATACGAGGCGGTTTTGGCGCCCTGAAAGCAGAGGTTGAGCAGTTTTTGATGAGAGAATGGAAATGCAATTCAATTTAGTAATAATGCAAATTCAATATATGTATTAAAGCGAAAAAAGTAAAAATTAAAATTTACGGATAGGAATATTTATCAATCACAATTAGGACCAAAAAAATCCATTAAACTTTACAGTCTGGAAGAATTTTACTGTAATGCGTTTGTTTGTCTGAAGGATTGAGATTTAATTCGGTCCTAAGTAACATTATCAAATTGGCTTCGTTGGCATGAAAAAACATTTTAATTATTTCATTCAACATAGTTTAAAGTGAGAAACTTTAATTTTGCATCTTACATGATGAACATATGGTTTATGGACCTAATATGAATATGGATATGATGTACTATATATGCTTATGCATACGGATAATGTACGGTTGTCCTTGAATTGGGGAAAACCAATTATGATACTATCAGCCTTGGAATTGTATGCTTATTGCTAATATTTATAGAACTTTTGTTTTACTGAACCACCACTCTCCCCTACACCAAAAGGTTCTTAATTAAGCCCCCTGGTTGTGGACCCTCAAAACTCAGCTTTGGATGATATCTGAATAAAACTATAATAAAACGGCTGGGAGTGTATTGATTTGAAAACTACAAATGAGAGACTTACACTTAAAAAAACGTTATTGTGCCTCTAGTGGACAAAATATCCTTTTAAAGAAGCAACGTTGTAAGAAAAAAGAAACAAAAATAAAATATTTTTAAACAAACAAAC
Organism: Aedes japonicus; assembly: GCA_034211315.2. Lineage (NCBI taxonomy): Eukaryota > Metazoa > Arthropoda > Insecta > Diptera > Culicidae > Aedes > Aedes japonicus. The sequence goes on from JASCZW010005731.1 coordinate 102,930, forward strand.
GAACAAATCACTTAAAGCTACGACTGCGAGCGACAAGAAAAATATTTTTTTATAAAGGGTGTCCACGATGAAATTGCCACACACACACAATTGATTCGCAAAATTTGAGTTTTCATCCGATTGCCATCAAATTTTCAGGGATTGAGAAATAACTATTAAACTTCATTTTACCATTTTACTCGTATTTTATTTACAGTCCATACGCAAATGCCTGCACCTTGGCCTTAATCCCGGCCATAAGATTCTGCACAACCTGTGAATCAACCGTTTTTTGCATGTAAACCCATACTTTCTTCAGTTCCTCGACTGTCTTCACTACCTTAGGTCGTTTTAGAAGGTGCTGCTTCATAATCGTCCAGTACTTCTCGATGGGGCGGAGCTCCGGAGTGTTGGGAGGGTTGAACATTTTCGGCACGAAATTGACCTTATTGTCCGCATACCACTTCAGCACGTCCTTGGAGTAGTGGCATGAGGCCAAATCCGGCCAGAAGATTGTTGGGACGTTGTGGGCCTTCAGGAGAGAAAGCAGCCGCTTCTGGAGGCACTCTTTTATGTAAACCTGTCCGTTCATCGTGTCCTGGGTCACGAAAGGTTCACTCCGCTTCCCGCACGTGCAGATGGCTTGCCAAACCAGGAATTTCTTCGCAAATTTGGACATCTTCTGAGTGCGGACATGCTCCAGAACGCTGAACTTATCCTTGGCCGTGAAAAACAGGTTGCCGGGGATCTGTTTGAAGTCGGCCTTCACATATGTTTCGTCGTCCATGATGCAGCATTCAACTTTCGTCAGCATGTTGAGGTACAACTTCCTGGCACGGGTGCGGCGGACTTGTTCTGCTTCTCGTCACGATTAGGGGCCTTTTGTACCTTGAACGTTCGAAGCCCAGCCTTAGTTTTGGCCTTCTGGACAAAACTTCAGCTTAGGTGCAGCTTCTTAGCCACATCCCGAACGGAGGCGTTCGGATTACGGTTGAAGGCCCCAACTACGCGGTTGTGATTTTTGGTGTTGTACGGAATTCTTTTTCCTTCACTTCTGGGCTTCCGATCGGTGGTCAACCGTTCATCGAACCGCTTAATCACTCGCGACACCGTGGAACCTTGTTCTCGTGAAGAATGTGCAAGATTTTATCACGCATGAGCTGTTATTTCGACTCCATTTCCGCGAGTTTTGATCACAGGACTTTAAAACTTGCAGGATGTGAATGCACTATGAACTTAATCCACCCAAATTTTCATTAAATTCTACCCAACGGTTAAAAAGTTAGAGTAATTTCATAGTGTTGCAATTTCATCGTGGACACCCTTTATTTAAAACACAAAAAGAAAAAATATATTATAAGTGCGGGTATATGGCCACAAACCTAGAATACGTAATATTTTATGGAGAAGTTCAACATACAAACGGTTTGTTGGAAACAGAAATGGTAGGTCATAAAATATTTTAATGCATCGATTTTATAGTATTTGAAGTTTTTTAAGCTTAGATTTGCCAGTTCTTCCCCTTGCAATAATCAAATAACTCAACTAGGACTGAACTATCTTCGCAATTTTCTCAATGAGAGGACAACCCGGATGAACTCCCAGCTATTTGAATGACTCTTCTTTTTCCACGGTGTTACGTCTCACGTTTAAGTTTGGAACGCTAGGAAGGACTTATCGTGGTAATCTAAAAATCATATTTTCTGTTTTCTGCAAGCTAAGTGAGAGTAAGTTATCACAACAATATTCGAACGCTTTCTGTGAGTTCTGATATAATGCTCCTACATAACACTTAGATTCATTTTTTCCAGAATTTGATCAACAAGTTCAATTAAAGCAACAGTTGTGCTACTTCCGTAACGCGTTATTCATACTGCATGTTGTAAATAACCTTATGCCTATCTAAGAAACGAACGATGTGAGTAATTGGCATTTTTTCGAATAGCTTATTGATCACTGAAAGAGTTGATATAGGTCGATAGTTATCCGGTTTTGTGGCATCTCCTGACCTAAAGATAGGAGTAAGGTTTGCAGTTTTGAGACAGTCAGGGTAATCACATCTTTCAATTATTAAATATTTCGGCTATATGTATGATTTTGGGGTCCTGGCTAGATTTTTTGAGATATTGATTTTTCAAATTTATGAGCATACATCAATCAACGCTCATTCTCGGACATTGCGTCCATTTAAGAATAACATATTTTGTTATATTTACAATACAAATTTGCAGTATTGCTTTGTCATTTGAAACAATATTTTGCAAGCAGGTGTTTACATTTTTAATGGGAGTAAAGTTGTCTATGTATCTTTTGAACTCGGTTTCTAGTCTGTCATGATTTACTATTTATTTAGAAAGCTCTATTTTATCAGTTCCAAATTGAAAAGGACAGTAGACAATGAAAGAAATGTTTACTTTTATATTTGTTACTTTCATGTGCACTAATATGACTTATATAGTATCGTTTTTTTTCTGAAATGTGTTCACATCGCATAGAGGAGCGGAAATATCAAAATTTGCATCAGTTTAATAGCCTTATTTACTAAGATTAAAGTAGCTTAACTGACTATGACAAGTTTTCTTGTCTCTGTTTTGAAAATTTTGAGCTATCATGTTTATCTTGTTGCGCTTAAGATATCCATACATCAAACAAAACAAAACGATTGACCTAGTAAGGACAAGTGGGATTTAATGTTCTTGCAATATAACTTAAGAAAACTTTATTCATAGATGAGACATTTCTCCGAAAATAAATTACAAAAATAATAAGTTTTATCGTGGTGTCTTTTTGAAATTCTAGCTTCCAAATCAAAAATCATATTATCGTGGGTTAAGACAGCTCTATCTTGATGTCGTATGAAGGCGACCCACCGTTCATGTAACGATACCCTTTAAAATAGCTTAGTGTATTTTTTATGAACGACTTTTTGCAAAGAATCATCGTGAAATTCAGCTTAACTACACTGAGGCACAGCCTTTTATCTTCTCAGAAAATAAGCTTCAATAATATTGCGATTACGTGAAATATTTTGTCTAGCTTTGTCTACGTTTCGACCATTTTGAACTATCCTAATAAAGGATGCAGGTCAAAGTGTCAAAAACTAAAATCAAACCCAAAAAAATGAAGGTATCCACCGGATCTTATCTTGAAGCAGTATTTTTGGTCCTAGCATATTTTGTACGAAAAAAAATAGAAAAAATAAACTATCTCCAACAGTTCGTTACCGATTTTTTTTTTTAAATCGGCTTTACAAGGCATTACTAGACACAAAAGAGGAATATTGTTTTATTGAAAGTTCTGCACTTTACTTATGAAACGTTTTTATTTTTCATTAAATTGAAAGTAAAATTATCTACGACGAAAATGATTTGATTTGAAATTGTATTTTTTCGGTTAAGTGTGTAAATTTAATTTTGTTTTCTTTTATCATTAAATTTGTACAACTATCAAATACACTAACACCAAACAAGTCATTGTCCTTGTCGTCGTCGTCATCGTCGTCGTCGTTTGAATTTTTTCACTATAAGGCTTTTTGACGGTTAATAATCTCTCACTCTCTGGCACATGCAGAGGAATGATGGTTTATTTTTCTCCAAAAGATTTTCCTTCTTACTTGCACTCCATTGATCTAATTGGCGCTGTAGTGTCCGTGCGTTAAAGGTCACTAGGCCTAATTGTTGTCCGCGTCCGCGTCTATTGCGTTGTTTTCTTCTCATGGCCACTTCCAAGGGGTGGATCGCTCAGCACAATTTTCTCCTGTGCTATTTGTCTTGAGCGTGTTTACAAGCGTTGCAATGTTCTGGGAGTTCCCGTAATGTGCCGAAGGTGCCGATGTGTTGACAGCTCAAATTGTTATTATCTGCTGAGCCTGGCAACATTTCTACAAGCTCAACTGTCAAAAGTGTTCCTCAGTATGCTACACATGTGGTATGGATTGAAAATGTGAAGTGCCACAGTGATGAAACATATTCGTCTAGTGTGTAAGACATGGTGACTTGCACACTGTCTTTAGCGACTTACCCTTGGCCACTTCCGTACGCGTTTTATAAAAAAACAAAATATGTGATTCTTGGCACGAAAGACGAAATATAAAAGCAACAATCTCTGTCTGAAAGATGGGTACGTTACTACATAAATGTTAAAGTTTTAATTGACTTAATCAATCCCACTTTATTTGCAGCGCTGCCACAACAAACGACGGCCGATGCCAGAGGTGTATTGGGTGCTATTGTGGAACTATCCCGACATGGATCTCTCGTGGTGGAAAACATTGGTTAAATGCCCATTTTACAATAAAAATACTGTTACATTTTGACAGTTCTAATTTTTGTCTGAAAATAAGACCATTTAGTGAAAAAAATATGTTGTATTTCAATCCTAATAGGACATTTTTATTTGAACTGACGACACTTGCTGGATGAAAGTTCATTTTGGAATAAAAATAATTTACTTTCATTTTCAACAATGCCATAGGTTCAATTTGATAATTCTACAATTTATTTTGAAAATATCAACTTTTAAATGTATAATGCAGGGAGATTTTGAATCGACGGTTTGAAGTTTTTTGTTTTGAAAACCAACTGCTTTCTACTGAAAAAACCAACGCAACTTTTCAATTTTGGCATTTATTTTTAAATCTTAATAATCACTTTTCTTTTGATGTATAGAATAGATAAAGTGTCTGTATTCTAGTGGACCAGACTTTATCAAGAAAATGTTTCAATGACAGTAATTTTCATTCAAATTCTTATCTCTTAAAACCTTAAAAAAGACGAGTGAGTAGCATGCACAGATAAAAAGAAACATTGAATTTTCTGCGTTTCTAATGCATATAAAGGGAATGCTAGATTTGACAAAAAATAATGGGATATTTTATGTAAATTTAAGCCAGATAACGACTGAATCAAGCCTGTTGTATGAAATATTGCAAATATTGTTGTATGGCGCATCAAGGACTACAACCAATTGCGTTGTTTACGCCTCCTTTGGCTTGGAATTAAAGGAGGGTAAATTTTACGCCCTTGTTAAAGTTAATTATTTTTTTCTGTGTGGATTGAAACTTGCACGGCTGCTCTACTTGGCTCATAATTTTTTGATGAGTTGATTTCGTCGAAATCGTCATTCAAACATAAGTAAATCTAGTAGAAATGGACAACACGACAACTTGACGCCATCCACTGAATTCAAATCGATAGTTTTGATTTGCTGACTTGTCACCAATAGGATTTACGCCTATTTGAGTGATTTAAATTTTGACGAAACCAAGTTAAAAAAAACTACTAAATAAGGACTCGAGTATGCAGTTCTAGATCTTCTTTCATGATTTAAGATGAATAGTAGAAATCGCCTTAACTTAATGAGTAGAGCTTGAAGGAGAAATCCAGTCAATAGCAGTGCTAAATTTATCAGATATTGATATGTCATCATCACACAGATAAAAAGAAACACTGAATTTTCTGCTTTATCTAATGCACATAAAGGGAATGCTATATTTGGCAGAAAATAATGGGATATTTCATGTAATTTTAAGCCAGATAACGCCTGAATCTAGCCTGTTGTATGAAAGATTGCAAACAATATCGTTGTTTACGCTCCTTTGGCTTGGAATTACACGTGCGGAAATTTTACGCGCTTGTTAAAATTAATTATTTTTTTCTGTGCAAGAGAACTACTCTTTCCATATTTATTCCACTGCTCAAATATTTAACCTGGAATAAATCTAGATATTATAGGAAAAACATATTGATTATTTTTCGTAATAATTTTTGCTCTTTTTAAGTAACAATCATCAACATAAACTACTGTATGTATGTATGTAGCCACCATCCCCTCTAGCCCTTGGCTTGGATGCAGCTCCACTCAATAGCAAGATCAAATTGGGCCACCGATCTGAATTCGCACTATCGCTGTATGAAGGGCCAAAAACGGAGGGGTGGACCCGTAAGCAGAGACACTTACACGAAATCCACGGGAAATTAAGAATCTCCTTCCAACGATATGATCCAACAAATCGAATAACACAATTCGCAATACTCATTAAGCTTTCTACAGGATGGCTTGTTAAGAAGGGCGCGTCACTCTCCCTGAAACTGTTGGAGTAGAACTCGCAGCACGACACTCGAATCGGTAGGATAAGAAATGATACTGTTTGTTCCTCCTAGACTCAGGCAGTCAATCAAACCATCGTCCAGTTTCAGCTTGAATGATACCCTGGTGCTCCCTCCCAACCCAGTATTTATTATATTTATATAAATATAGATGTAATGTAATAATAATATGTTATATATGAATATATAGTAGAGCAAAAAATTATATAAGGATATTTAGTTAAAATATGTAATAGTTGGAGTTCACGAGCCTATGATAACCATGTTAAACTAAATTAATTAACCTGCTGAAATAATAATATTAAGGCAGTAATAATAATATGCAGCTTCGTACCACTTTGTATCACTGATAGGTGACTGTATCTCTGGAATGTGAAGGTCATCTTGTTATTCATTGAGGTATAAATATCAATAAAGCATTTAATTGTATATAAAACCATAATATTATATTATTACGTATTTAATCATGACATATAGATATGTAACCTTCTGGAATGAAGAGCATTTATTAATTTTGATTATTATTTGATATGATGTAATAAAATAATTATACCGGCCGGACCACCAATCTGAAGCAATTAAAATTTTATTAATTATTTTATTACTTCTTCCATAATATTATATTTATGATATGCAATTAATAATGATGAACAGGTGTGTTCCGCTGAACCGCTCAAATAGTAGTTGATGATCGTGTACTGAAATGTTAAGGTCATATTACGCCATTTAATGGAAAATATAATGAAGGAATTAAAGGTTGAGTGGTCGAGAGAGTCGTCAACATTTCTATTAATGAAAATATGCTAGAGCTTGTAAAAAACATGCATCATATAATAACACATACTAGTATCTACACATCTATATATACATCCATTGCTACTTTCGAGAAGGCCACTCCGACGGTGCTAGATGCAGCTGAAAATTGATCCCCATTCTTACTGCTGCTTCTACCAGAAGATGATCATCCTATAACCAAGACCTCCTCTCCTAAACTGTATGGTACCTGAGAGAAATTTACCTTTCTGGCGTAATAAATGTAATGAAATATACAGAATTAGGCTATGAATAAACAATGTCCTATAAGATAAAATATATAGTGAGGGTATATTGTAATATGAATTGAAAATTACATGTGTGCCGACTGCTGTTTTGTTGCAATTGTAGACAAACTTGCGCATCCATTATGAACCAGAAAATTTAGGCAATGTATGACCGCCATGAAAAAAAAAGAATTTTAAATTTTAAATTATTTTGTAATACCTGACGACCTGGAAGACCTGAAAGATATGAGAATGGAAAATTATGATATGATGTACCGGTCGCACCCCCTTACTTCGCTATTGTCGGATTGACAACATTGCCCAGGCTACGCCAACCAGCGTCTCCATGTTTCAGCTGGCAGTCTTTTGTGATCATATGACTCGTGGAGGCAACAATCATCAACATAAACTACTAGTTAAATAACTCGTCAGTCTGTTGTTAGCAAAAAGTATGAATTCTTGTTCAACACTTCCAACGGTTTTAGGTAATAATGAGAGATTTTCATTCCTTTCTCATTCCAGTTCGTCAATTTCTGCCTAAAACATTCCAACGGATTTTTCTTGCAGGTGGAAAGATGATGCAAAATATGAAATTTTCACTGCACATGCTTAAAAAAATCCAAATTAGGTCCGATTGTCTTAGGGATCGTTTGTTTTCTATAGAATTGCTGTAACCAATCTCTTAAATAATAATTTTACCATCCAGTATTGGATTATAATATTATTATAAAAGACTATTAAAAAAAGCATTTTAACAGGAAATAAATCTTATTGTTAATAATTGCACTTCTAGATTTGTACTGTGCGAGATCTCAAAAAGCAATGGCTCCAGAGAGTCAAATACGTAATGTTTGAGTGTTGATGATGGAGTACATTCACAGAAAAAAATAATTAATTTTAACAAGCGTGTCAAATTTCCCTTCATTTAATACCATGCCAGAGGAGGCGTAAACAACAAAATTGTTTGCAATTTCTCATGACCCCTACAACAATGTTTGAAATCTTTCATACAAAAGGCAAGATTCAGGCGTTATCTGATTTAAATTTACATGAAATATCCCATTATTTTCTGCCAAATCTTGCATTCCCTTTATGTGCATTAGATTACGCAGAAAATTCAATGTTTCCTTTTATCTGTGTTGAGGTAATAGTAATAGTCTGCTAAAACAAGGGGCTCATCATTGTACTATAGAACACCTTCCCGTTTCTTTAAAAGCTTCATGAGTCCAATTGATATTCCATCAATCTTGCAGTAACACGGATGGCTGTTTTTGGTCGGCCAGTTGAGGACAGCGTCATGTGACTAGACCGATTTGCATTACTTCGGTTGGTGTAACTGAAGCTTGTGTAAACAAAGTAGGCATTGTCTCCTATGTGTTGTCATTCGCGACGCGCTCCATTTTACAACAAGCTGTTTGGATTTCATCAGATTCCGACCGAAACACTGACCGTTTGCTTAATCGGACCGTTTGGTTTAATCGGAACAACACGTGCAGAGTGGACTGGATGCGTTTTGGGATCCTTGATCTTTGACGAGGCTTGAGGTGAATTAATGATCGGCGAAAATCTACACCATCTACGCTCACAACGTAGGAACGAGCACTGAGGTAGTTAAGGTGCTGCAACACGGTGCTTGAAGTCTTTGCTACACGAAAAAAAAGCCGCAGTAGAAACTACCATTTAGAGGGTTAAGTTAAGCGGAATCATCAACAATTTTCAGCTGACTATGAATGCGTTTGATTTTACCATGCCTGCGATTAGATCAACCATGGTGCGGTTGATATCAATATGAGGTCTGTCAAATATACAACAAATGTTGAAGGTTTTACCATAAACATAGTAAATTTGACTGAAATTTCATGGTAGTTTTAAAGATAGGCATGGTCGGGTAAAATGGTAGTTTTTACTACAAGATTTTTTTCTGTGTATAGTTCACTGTGATAACGTTTGCATTTAAAAAAAATTGCCTTCCGATGGTGATGAAAAAAAGTTAAGACAGATAATTGCTTTTGATAAATTTCCCATGGAAGGTAATTATTTCAGCTTACTTGCAAAAAAATTTTACGCCCGTGCAAGCGGCCTTCCGGCAGATAACCGGAACATGGCGAGTAGCCATGTATTTGAGTTCTTTCTTCGTTTTATTTATCAATTCCTCCTCAGTTTTTGCGACAAAATTGTTGGAGTAGATCTTACGCTTCAGGTTGGCCCAGAAATTCTTGATGGGACGCAGCGGGCGAACCACATCGATATTCAGCCGCTCCATCTCTTCCAACGATCGCTTCGATTAGTGGGCCAGAACACCGCGTCTTCGCCCTTATGTTATATCTTGATGAACGACGCAATTTACGGCACGCATTTCGTACTATAAATTTCCCCGTCAATGGCCATTCCGGAGCGAAAGAAGAGCGGCCTTGACATCCCCTTCTCGCTGATTGTCAGCCACAGCAGCACTTTCTTGGGAAATGGTGTGTGAAATGAACTTCACCTCGGAGCTCACTTCTTTCGTGGGGGAAGTAAAATACGAAGTGCCCTGCCAGTCGTTGCCATCCTGGGTGATATAGATCCCGTCTTCCATTACCACCGCCACGTCGCGATTTGCCGGGAAATTCGAGTTGACCATCTTATTCAGTCGCTGCTGCTGCGTCATTGTCTGCAGCTCCGAAACCAGTGGACGTGACTTCCGCTTCCTGACATGTATGTTCATGTTCGCCAGGTACTTTTTCACAGTTTGACCGGTTGAACCGACTTCCCGGCCAAGCGCACGCCGCAATTTAGCCACTTTTCCCTCAGTCTTCCTCTTCAGCATCCTTTGGTGCTTCTTGGCGCTCAGGGTCGTTGGCCGTCCGGAAACGGGCTTTCTTTCGATGCTCTGATTGTTATCTAATAGTGCTAAGATGTTGTAGATGCCGGAACGGGCGTATCCGGCGTCCACAATGTGCCGCACGATGTCCGTTTTTGACGCGTTCAACCTTCTTTGAACGCGCACACTTCTGAACGGAGTTGCTTTACTGTTTTTGCCATTACGGTTAGAGTTCGACTGATAGAGCTATCAAATTTTGTCTGCTGACTCATGGCTTACTATGATTGATGCTGCAATTTTGACCATTTTTTGAACTGCAAATGTTACGGTCTGGGTCCCTAGTCGTTGAACCTGTTAGACATTTTAGACGTCTTTTTCTGGCCTAGACTGCTTCCGCTTCAATTCAGAATTAAAGCTCCTTTTTCGATATCTTTCCATTGGGCGTGGACACTTTGACATGTTGGTTGGTGTGGTGCTAAATCGAACCTGAAGAAAGATCCATTTTTATTGATATAACATTAGAGCAGAAATTATATTTCCCGTCATTTCAAATGCTTGCATCAGCTTGAAGTTTCATACGATGACGTCTTTGGGAAACAATTGATATTATTAACTATAATCCATAATGCAGTATGCATTCGATCAAATATATTTCTGAACGAAGTTGCTTGTACCACCAATTGTGCATTTTTTTGCTATGTTTTGAAGTGTGTAGAGGAGTTTGATAAACTCATGTGACAAATCAAACTCGTTTGCTGTAAAACACACTTTTTTGCATAAGATTCGTAGAAGATCTCTCAGCTTAATCCGAAAACCTCCTATTTTCCTCCCACCTCAAAATACCATAAAAACATGCCTGCCAAAAACAATCATTAAAATCATAAAGCCACCGCCTAAATAGCAGCCGTGATGTCCATTATATGAAGAATCACTTCACCAGATTAAAAGTAACTTGGTTCGGTAGGTACAGGTCTCACGTTGTTCCGTTTGTTAAACTTTATCACGTTTCTACCGAGAACAGTCACTGGACTCACTGTCGAAGCATTGTTGTATAGTTTGCCATCCACGATGATGATGAAGATGATGAAAAAAAAAAGAACCCAAGCAACCATCGGTTTTTCCGACCAAGGGAAGCACATGCACTGACGTTGAGTAGAAGCAGTAGAAAACAAAGCAAGAAAAGCTTCCACCGAAATGATGATGGAATGGCAGCCTAATTTGTAATATTTTCCAGCAATTTATCACTGGTTTGATGGGGGAAGGAGGAGGCGAAGACACGGAAGAGAAATTAGCTTGACGCAGGGAAACAGGAAGTGGGCGCTTTTGGTTCGTTATTACTAGAAATGTGGTATGCGGAGGAATGGGTTGCTTTATCAAACAGAGCCACGTGGATTCTGAGAAAGGATGAATCGAGAAACCCGAAAAGTGGGTTCTTTATTGAAGCGAACGGATTGGCTGTTTGTCGTAGCTCAGGAAAGATATTTGCATGTCTTTTCCTTTCGGTACGTTACCAACAACTAATCCCGTATCAATGAGAAATGGTTTGGATTCTGAATGTGTCTGTCACTGAGAGGGTTTCCCTCTGTATGTTATGGATGTTCATTAATATTCAAGCTATCGAAGAGGTTCTGACAAAATGTGATGAATTTCATTGGAATGTATAATAGAACCAATTTCAAGACAAATTGAACACCCAACCATGTACTCAAGCTGTCTAAATAATGAAATGATAAATTGTAAGGCAAATTGAATTCATTATAAGCCGGATAAAATTATCCACTTTGGAGTAGCTTCTTCAATTGAATGCTACTCTACGGAGCTACAAACAACGGCTCATCAATCTACTCGTTATCAGTTGAAAACAATCCGTGCTAAATAGATTCTTGATCCTTTCCACTGAGCACTGACTAACCTCTGCTTTTCACCAACTTCCGTAGCATATATTCAGACTTGCTGGGGAACGAACGGCGATACACACGTACACACGTTGGCTCTGTCGCTTCCCAATCCGAACGATTTACTAAGGCAATGAGCGGATTTACTCTGCTTACTCATACACTTTTCCATTCTCAACCAGCCGATTGTGTTTGCCTATGGGCGGCCTAAACCCAACCTCGCCGTCATCGTCGACGTCTTTGGTGAAGGCAAACAAAATACCCACCGATGTGGAAAATTGTTTAAGCGATAAGAAAATTTTCACTTAGCACTGGTTTCCTGGGTACTGGTCCAACCCAGTCTGCCTTTCGCTTCCAAGGATGTGCTTCCTGAAGTGGTAGCGCTGATTTCGGGCTGTGCAAATGAATCCAAGGGATTAGATTATCTTTCGGAGTAAAGTTTGATCGAGCAGTTTGCATCAACATCATCTCAAAGGGTGGTGGTTGAAAGTTTGGAAGTCGACTAAAAAAGTTTTCCCCTTTGGAGTGATATTTGTTTGATCAGTTTAGAGCTTATGGGAGTTTTGGGAAACAAAACAAATTGTGCTCTGTAAAGTGATAATTTATATAGCAGATCAGCTTGTGATGTTTTCCGGCGGCTGTGGTGAAACACATTTTCCTGACAGACTGACGCAATGGGGGATGAATTTCTTCTGCAGGATTTACTGGAATGTAAAATATTAAGAAGGATTTGCTGTTCCAATTCTCAGGATGGGAATAAACATGCTAGGTTCCTCCGTTGTCGTGTTAGTGTGGACAATCCAGAGATGGTGGGTTCGATCGGATTTTTTTGGGCGTTATCTATTTTTATCATTACTGTAAAGTGCACTCCCAAACAAGGAGTGGAGGATTCGTTAACAGTTATATTAGATTTTTTAACGGAGGATGTTAAAGGAGAATGGGATATACAATCCGCAGCTTATAATGAAACATGGAAAACACGTGGTGCCTATGTATTTGTGCACTACGAGAATTTTTTTTTTTAAATAATCATTTATTTGTACAAGTTCGAATCAACTTTACAGAGCCAAATTTTCATATTTTTATACATCATTTATCTTAAAACTAAAGTTAGGGAGATAGAACCGATTACTCGCGGCCGTCTCGAGGTTAATAGGAATTACAAATTACGGATGGGAAAGAGGGTGGGAATTTAAGGTATGGTTTACATAACACATCAAATTTAAATTCTTAATTATTGAAACACTTATAACTATACAATTTATTACGAGAATTATAGAGACGAATGATATACAACCAAGACAGATTCGAATCATAAACGTTTTGATCGTTGGAGCAGTATTTTCACTTCCTGGACTAAAGCCTGTCCACGTTAAATTTCGGGCACTATACTTTCAGTGTAGATTTTGACTTGTTTCACGGATCGCTGAAACGTTTCACTTATATGACAGTTGAAACTTTCCACTTTATTTTGTGGTACAACATGTTTACATTCTTGCCAAGAAACTGAGCTTAAAAGGTGAGTTGACTACTTCGAAGGAGGGTGCGACCGACCTCTGGTCCTAACAAGTTACTACCTCACGCATCCTCGAGTCATATGATCACAAAAGACTGCCAACTGAAACATGGAGACGCTGGTTGGCGTAGCCTGGGCAATGTTATCGTTTTGACAATAGCGAAGTGAGGGGGTGCGACCTGTGAATCATATCATAATTTTCCATTCTCACATCTTTCAGGTCTTCCAGGTCATCAAGTTTTGTAAATTAAATTAAAATTTAAAATTAATTTCCTCTTTTTTCATGACTGTCATATATTGTTTTAATTTTCTGGTTCATAATGGATGCGCAAGTTTGTCTATAATTGCAACAAAACAGCAGTCGACAAACATGTATTTTTCAGTTTATATTATAATATCCCTTCACTATATATATTATCTTATATGACATTGTTCATGCATTACCATTACCATTCATCTTTATCATCATCATAATTTTTTTTATCATTTTTTGTGTTATCGTGATTTATATATTAGCATAAACATATTTTTTTAGAAGTATCTAGTGCCTTAAATACAAGAAGATGCAACGGAATCTATGGTAGGCCTTTGCACTTATTACTAAATGTATTTTTCATTTCTGGTTTGCAAATGGACATTTTACCAATCTGAGCTGATTTGATTCGTGTAGTGCTGTGTGCCATTTGGCTAGTGTCTGATTTTACAGTTAAATTTTTGTAATTACTGTACAATAACTCACAATATCATTACATTTGATGATGTTATTTTAAAGATTTTACTTCATAGATGACTTAAACATTACTCATTATTTTTTATGTCCCTTTGTCTTTTGAAGGGAATTAATTAAATCTACCCTGTTTTCCTTAATCAGGAGCACTAACTATTACACCAGCAAAGATAGAAGCGGATAGCTGTAATAAAATAAACATCAAGCTGCAAATAGTGACCATGGCAACAGTAAATTAACATGTATAAATGTTAGTTATGTAAAATATCAATAGATATAACAAACTTTTTCAGGCAACCTTTAATTAAGTTTTTGGTGAACTGATGCTATCGCAGAATCCGTAAGGAAAATGTGCTTAAGCGTGGACGCACAGAACTCTTCATATTAACAGTTTTCAACATTTCTTGCATTTCAGGATCAACCGAATGAAGATCTTATATAGTAGATGCTTGTAGTATTTTTCATTTACATAAATATATACACTATTATATAAATATTTCATGGGAATGGGAGGGACCATCAGGGCACCCGATTGAAGCACTCTGGATGGGGAGAGTGGAAATGCCAACTCTCCATTGCTAACAGTTCATAGAGGACGGGCTTTTCTCCCCGCCCATTGGGGCATCCTCATGTTAGATGGCTTGCTCTTTTGACCAATTGTTCAATCTTGTTGTTGGAAGGAGATTCTTTATAACCCTGTATAAGCGTATTTTGGCCCTTCATACATGATTAGGATAATCAGTGGTTATTAAAGCTTGATCAAGTCTAACAGAGAGGAGAGCCCAATGCTGTCGGACTTAGTTTCCGTGCTACATTGGGTGGTAGTACATATCATAGATCATACATATCATAGGCGATCTTGCCAAGAAACTAAAACTTCAGAACGCCCCGTGTTTTGTGTTTACAAATCATTCGATCAGTGCTTGACTCTGGATTGGAAGTTTGAAGTGGTACAAATTGAAAAGTATGTTCCCGATAAATGGACAAGAAGGTGGTAGCCATTATTAAGAAAAATCCCAAGCTTTCTGTGCAAATTGTGGCTCAGAAATTTGGGAAGTCAACATCATACTTACAAAAATTGAAGCATAGGCAAGGGCTGAAAGCGTACAAAGAGAAAAAGGTGCCCAAGCAAAATTACGCTGCAAAAAGTCTTGCTAAGCAGCTTTACACCAATTTGTCGCAAACATTTCCTTGTATCATAATGGACGACGAAACATACGTACTTGCAGACTTTAAACAGCTTCCGGGACTGGATGTTTACACCACAATGAGGGTAATTCCGAGAGGCGAAGTGACGTTTGTCACTTGGTGAAGCGCCAAATGTCACTTGCGGTGACGTGACTCTTCTGGGTAAATCAAATGGAGAGTCACGTCACCGCAGGTGAGTTTTCTCACTTCACCAAGTGACAAATGTCACTTCGACTCTCGGAATAACCCTCAATGTAAAAGAACAACGTTGCTGAGCATTTCTGGACAAAGAGAGTGTCCAAATTTCCGACGAAGTATTTGATTTGGCAGGTCATATATAGTTGTGGTCGAAAATCTTAAAGCATCATCTCTACCGGCACTATCAATAAGGATATCTGTAAATGCGGTTGCTACCGTTTATCAGAAGTCACGACTCTCAGCTCTGTTTTGGCTTGATTTGGCCTTGATTTAGTGTCTTGTTACCGTGCAAAATCCATGCTGGAATGGTAAAGGTACAATAGGTCAAATATGTGCCAAGAACAGCCAATCCACTAAACTGTCCAGAACTTCACCCAATACAGAAGTACTGGGCTCTAGGTAAGCGGAATCGAATCATTAACTCGTTGCTTCTTCGCCGTATATCTATGTCCTCTTAGGCGAACTTTGAATTTTCAACTACATCGAAGCGTTTCTGTTGGTGACGGAAGCTTGCATGAACCAGAACTTATTCTCGTTCAGGGGAAAGTTCTACAAACAAACGTTTGGTCTCAGCATTGGCAGTAAGCTATCATTACTTTTGGCAGTAGCTTGCATGCGTGACTTTGAGGTAGAATTTCAGAAAAAAAATCTCTTCCCTCGGACCTGGAGACGCTATGCAGAAGATATTGTCGCAGCTTTAAAGAGCGCTATCTACCGGTGTTACTTGAACTGTTAAACTCAAATCATAGAACAAAAAAGTTTACATTAGAGGAAAAAACGGATGGAAAGGTTCCTTTTCTTGATCTGATGATCAGCAAAAACATCGACAACAAATTAAAACTCGGGATCTTCCGGAAACCAACTTCTGCAGACCGGTTGGTTGTTTCTGCAATTCAAATTAAAATTCAAATTCTCTGCAAAATTGTAACGATGTTTATATCGGTCAAACTCATCGCAAACTAAATTTTGGCCGATCCGTAACGCTGGTAGATCAACTTTTATGTCTTATAAAAAGTGATAATACTCGTTTTGTAATTGTGCGAGGATGAGCTTAGAATAGCTAAGGTTCATCTTCACTTATATGAATTATCATTGTCTATTTGATGTTCTATAGTTTTAAATGGTTATGACTAGGGTTCTGATGCATGGTCAGTATCGGAGTCATAGTTTGTTTTCTTTGCAATGAATCTGATTTTGACTGATAAAGGGGCGCGCCTTTAAAGAGCGCTCTCACTCCTCAAAGGGTTTAAATAGCGGAAACTTTCATTTCAAGTCGATTCATTGTAAACAAAACAAATAATGACACTGTAACAACACCGAATACTTCATTATTTCTCAATAGTAATGAGGTAACTCGACATACACTAAGCAAAAGATACGGGATATACTAGGCAGCATACGCTATTAACCTTACCCACTGTTGATTGAGAAAACACAAAATTAGTAAAAAATGTAATGAAAACCTCACAACTGAACGTAAGGAAACATAAGTACATCGTCAATTCCGACCACCCTTTGATGAAAGAACAATCTTCAATAATATCCTCTCTTTATCTGACGAAACTAGAATCCAAGTAGAATATTGTTTTACTCAGCTCAACGTGTATTGTGATAAAATATGAATACTTGTTGTAGAATTGTACATCGTAACCAGTCGGACATCGTCCTGTAGATAAGCCTCCTGTAGATGGGCAACATCTAACCAGTAACTGGTCGACTAAAAAGGTAAATTTAAATCCTTATTACGTTTTGTAAGAACAATATGTGTTGTGTTTCGTCTCGCGTCGAGTTTCTCGAGTATACTAGAAGTTCTTACGTTAGCACAAGCATTTGTGATTTTTCATGTGGTTACCATGTTTTGTCAATTATAACAATTATAATTATACCCGGTTTAGCCAATGTACAGGAAAAAATACAGTTGCGTTTGCTTCGGTTTCAGAAAAATATAAATTTACTTGAAATTTTTGATGATGTTGTTTTGAGAAGGAAATAATTTCTCATCACCATGAGGCTCTAGGAGTAGACAGCAATTTTTGCTAGAACAAAGTTGTTAAGAGAAAGTATTGATAGTTCCGTTAGCTCACGGCAGGCGGTGAAAATTGAATAGAAGTAGTTTGAAATTGAGCGGAGGGCATTGTGAAGTAGTATTTCGAAACAGGCACACAAACTTTTACCAAGCATCCCCATGCGGGGTAGGTCAAGGCATGATCGAATGCACCACCTTGACTGGTAAAAGTTTGTGCACTTGATTGCGCACATACTACCGATAGCTTTTTTTTAATAGTTCTAACGAACTGTCTATTTGCACTCCCAAATCGCCTACATGGGAGAGAAACTCTCTCCCGCTCCATTTGGGTTTATTTTTGGCATCGTTAGAACTATTAAAAAAGAAGCTATCGGTAGTAGGTATATGTGCACGATCAAGTGCACAAACTTTTACCGGTCAAGGTGGTTCATTCGATCATGCCTTTACCTACCCCGCATGGGGATGCTTGGTAAAAGTTTGTGTTCCTGTTTCGAAATACTACTTCACAATGCCCTCCGCTCAATTTCAAACTACTTCTATTCAATTTTCACCGCCTGCCGTGAGCTAACGGAACTATCAATACTTTCTCTTAACAACTTTGTTCTAGCAAAAATTGCTGTCTACTCCTAGAGCCTCATGGTGATGAGAAATTATTTCCTTCTCAAAACAACATCATCACAGATCGTTACCCCACGTATGGGAGAACACAAAGAAAGACTATATTAGTATTGAAATTTTTGTTTACGTTAATCGATTGTTTACGTTAATCGAAAAGTAAAAGTTCTCAAATGTGTACAACATACTACTGACCGATTTTCATGGCCACGCCATCTGATTTTCCATGGGCCTTTTCAAAAATGGTTACATAACTTTTGCATTTAAAAAAAATGGACAAAAAATGCGATCTTTCATGGGTTTACCTTCACCCGCACAGACGAAACTACCCATGCAGCATCAATCATAGTAACCCATGAGTCAACAGACAAAATTTGACAGCTCTATCAGTCGAACTCTAACCGTGATGACAAAAATAGTGAAGCATTCAAAGCGTTCAAAGATCGGCACCCCACTGCGTCGAAATCGGACACTTTGTGGACGCCGGATACGCCTGTTCCGGCATCTAAAACATCTTGGCACTATTAGACAACAATCAAAGCTTCGAAAGAACTCCCGGTTCCGGACGGCCGACGATTCTGAGCGAAAAGCAGCTCCAAAGGATGCTGAAGCGGAAGACCGAGGGAAAAGTGGCTACATCGCTGCGTGCATTTGACAGGGAGGTCGGTTCAACCGGCCAAACAGTGAAAAAGTAAGAAAGGAAGTCAGAAAGCGGAAGTCGCGTCCACTGGTTTCGGAGCTGCAAGCAATGACTCAGCGGCACCGGCTGAAAAAAGATAGTCAACTTGATTTTCCCGGCAAATCGCGACGTGAAGGTGGTAATGGACGACGAGACCTATCTCACCCTGGATGGCAACGACTGGCAGGGCACTTCGTATTTTACTTTTCACACGAAGGAAGTGAGCTCCGAGATGAAGTTCATTTCACACACCAAGTTCCCAAAGAAGGTGCTGCTGTGGATGACAATCAGCGAGAAGGGGATGTCAAAGTTGCGCTGCCGGAAGTTGCGTCGTTCATCAAGAAATACCATAAGGGCCAACCTGAAGCGTAAGATCTACTCCAACAATTTTGTCGCGAAAACTGAGTAGGAATGTATTTATTTATTTGTCAACAACTTCAGCTAAGCTGTACAGACTGAATAAAATAACCTATCCTATCTAACAAGAGTTTTAAACTTATTTCACGTCACATTGTAATCAAAATGATGGCTTACTTCATTGAATCTTCGGAGGCATCTATGCAGTCAATAGTTTTCACTGAAGACTGTTCGGTGCCTCGGAATCCACAAAAGCTGTCATTGTCGGGAACATAAAGGTTTATTTGTTGCAAAAGATGTGTGCAGTCCAAGCGGTTACTCAATACATCGAATGCAAACAATCTCTGCAAGTAAATCCTCCACTGATGAAGAGGCTCTAGGGTTATAAGTTGACATCGGCGTTCATATGGAAGAAGTCGGAGAGGGTCGCTCCACGGCAGATTGCGGAGTGCAAATCTGATGAAGCAACGTTGAACTCTTTCTAGCCGGTCAGCGTCTGCAGCATGATAGGGAGCCCATACTGGAACTCCATATTCAAGGATACTGCGCACCAAAAAACACTACAGGACTTTCAGTGCGTAAATATCGCGGAAAATGGCATAGTTAAAACCAAGACCGGAAAAGCTTTAGCGGAAGTTATGGAAATATGTTCGTTGAAATTCAGCTTACTATCCATCGTTACTCCTAAGTCTTTAATAGAGTTGACTCGTTCAAGTACTTCTGAATGTAGCAATTAGTGGAAGTTATATGCGACCGGCTTCTATTGAAACTTATGATCTTGCATTTTATAGCGTTCATCTCCATTCCATTGAAAAGACACCAGTTTGATACAGTTTCAAGGTTTTGCTGCAGAGCGGCACAATCAGCCATGCTCCTGATGGTTCTGTAAACTTTTAGATCGTCAGCGTACATGAGTCGGTGTGATTGTAAGCGGTGGCATAAATCATTGACGAAGAGAATAAAAATTAACGGACCCAAATGGCTGCCTTGTGGCACACCGGATGGCATCTCGTAGCTGCAGGAATATACAGACCCAAGCTTGATGTAGGCAGATCTACCATTGAAATAGGAGCGTAACCAGATTATCATCCATTCGGGAAATCCTAATCATTCCAGTTTTTTGAGCATTAAAGGGCGATACGGTCAAAATTTGGTCAATATCAACTTGACGTATTTCTTTCAATTTTGCATTTAAAAAACCTGAACACCCCTCATTTTGAAGGTGTGTGTGTGTAGAATGTTGCTCCTATTTTGATTTTGGAATTCACTCTTCAGTTGTCAAAATGCCGTCCAAGCAAGAAGAGCAGCGTATCAAAATTTTGCTCGCGCATCGCGAAAATCCGAGCTACTCGCACGCAAAGTTGGCAAAATCGCTAAAAGTTGCCAAATCAACCGTTACAAATGTAATTAAAGTGTTTGGGGAACGTTTGTCGACAGCCAGGAAGTCTGGATCGGGGGGAAATCGAAAACCGGAAGCCGCTGAGACGACAAAGAGAGTTGCCGGTAGTTTCAAGCGAAACCCTAACCTATCTATCCGAGATGCCGCAAATAAGCTGGGTGTATCGTCTACAACCGTGCATCGAGCCAAAAAACGAGCCGGACTATCGACTTACAAGAAGGTAGTGACTCCAAATCGCGATGATAAACAAAATACGACGGCCAAAGCGCGATCCCGGAGGCTGTACACGACGATGCTGACGAAGTTTGACTGCGTGGTAATGGACGACGAAACCTACGTCAAAGCCGACTACAAGCAGTACAAAGCCGGGACAGGAGTTTTATACGGCAAAAGGAAGGGGAAAGGTAGCAGATATTTTCAAGCACACGAAACTGTCAAAGTTCGCAAAGAAATATCTGGTTTGGCAAGCCATCTGTATCTGTGGCTTGAAAAGCAGCATTTTCATAGCTTTCGGGACTGTCAACCAAGAAATTTACGTGAAAGAGTGTTTGAATAAACGTCTGCTGCCTTTCCTGAAGAAACACGGTTGTTCCGTACTGTTTTGGCCGGATTTGGCATCTTGCCATTACGGTAAAAAGGCCATGGAGTGGTACGCCGCCAACAACGTGCAGGTGGTTCCCAAGGACAAGAACCCTCCCAACACGCCAGAGCTCCGCCCAATTGAGAAATACTGGGCTATTGTCAAGCGGAACCTAAAGAAGACCAAAAAAACTGCTAAGGACGAGCAGCAGTTCAAGGCAAACTGGCTTTCTGCGGCGAAGAAGGTGGACAAGGTGGCTGTACAAAATCTGATGATAGGGGTCAAGCGTAAGGCCCGGCAATTCGGATTTGGAAAAGCGGAAGCCTAACTGAATATTTTTCCTGAATTTTATACTAATTGAACTTGAAAAAGAAATTTAATTTGATTTTTTAAATAAACGATTTCACCGATTTACACGCGTTTTCCCTTGACCAAATTTTGACCGTATCACCCTTTAGCTCATGTGGTACCTTGTCGAATGCTTTGGAAAAATCGATGTATATACTGTCAACCTGGCATCGCTCTTCAAGACTACTGTTGAGAGTGCTGACGTATGATATGAGGTTTGTGATGGTAGATCGATTTTTTTTTACAAAACCGCTCTATAAATTTTGTCGTGAATAATCGATTCCAAGATCTTTGAGATACAGCACAGAATTGAAATAGGACGAAAATTTTCCACGCAGTGTATGCAGCCAGATTTGTGTATTTGCGTTACTGCAGTCAGTTTTCATGCATCAGGAAAAACTCCTTTTGTCACAGAAAGGTTGAATAAACAGGTAACAGATTCTGCAATTGCATTGGCACATCGTTTGGCAAACGCAGGAGGTAGCTTGTCCGGACCAGGCCTCTTCGACGAGTTTATAGAGCTCAGCGCATTTTTAACGTCTGCTGCTGATAATGTTGGCATTGAGAAATTAATCGTGTAAGATGGCAAGCTTTCCACCAAATTCTGGGAACCCGGTGGGTTATCCGAAGTATAAACGCTTTGGGAAAAGTCAGCGAATAGCTTTGCAGATTCAGTAGTGTCGTGAGATGAGGCACCACCAAACGAGATTTTTGTGTGTATAGAATTGGACGCTCCCTTGTTTTTAATGAAGTTCCAGAAATATGATGGATTGGCTTTCACATCTGATAAATATTGACTTAATTGATAAATAAAACAGAGAAAGAACTCAAAAACATGCCTGTATGCAAGGGCGTAGAATATTTTAGCAAGCTAGCTTAAATAATTACCTTCCATTGGAAATTTATCAAAAGCAATTATCTTTCATAGCTTTTTTTTCATCACCATCCGAAAAAAGTCCTTTTTTTTAATGCAAACGTTAGATTCAATGGAACCACAATACCTACAACTGGCGTTTGTCTCATGCAAATGGATCAAGAAAATGTAATGGCTCGATTATCTGGAGGATTTACTTATTCGAAGTATTTTTTCTCCGAGACTCCTGATGATCGAATCCGACCTGTACCAATCAAATAATAAGAAGTATAAATATTCAGTCAGTCACCGGAATCAACAAAACAAAAGAAAAAAAGTTCCGGTTAGAAGAGCCATGTTGATGAACCATTAAACATTAGAATCCGGATCTTTTCACCCATGCACATAATAGTCGGTGCTAATGGGCATGCATCGTTAACCCGTTGCCCCGCACAGAGAATGCATTTGGCAGATCCTCTCAGTGAAAAGTGATTACTTACTGCAAACCATTCTCACCGTGTCACCTGCATCAGAAAACGCGTAAATAGCATCCATCACTCGTGTGCCAAATCCTATTTTGATTCCTGTGCCAATTTTCCGAAATTTGGTTGGGATTTACTTGCGTCGGCTCTCATCCATCGCATCAGCGGTTGATGGATCCTTCCAGCCTCCGCATATTGGTCGCTTGGTGAGGCGTATTGAATTAGAGCGAGCAGCTAATTTGCGATAAGCGCGACAGCGTTCATTAGTCTAATCCGAAATGTTGTCTATGGTTTCGCCAGCGAGTTCACCAATGGTCGTGGTGTGCAATTTGCAAGGCTAAACCTATGCCGTCCGTCCGCATGAGGACTGTAACTGCGGAACGCTAGCTGTTTATTTTACGCCCGAATGGAACTCTAATGAGATAGCCGTCTAATCTTGATTGACAGAGGTGTCCGCATTGGGTCCATCGAGTTTCATGTTCTGCAAAGCATGGTGATGAGGGATTTACCTTTTGTGTGCATCGACGCGAAAGCGAACGACAGTAGGACGTCAAATCGAACAAGAGCAAAGATTCCTCCAGTTTTAATTAATTTTCTGCAAGCAACCTAAAAATCGGCCCCGCCCACTTTCCATCCTCCGCAAACAGAAACCGGACAAAATCAGACAAATTAAAAACTGGACCTGTCAGAAGAAAATATATCACCTGGGAGCGGACAAACGGCCCGAAGAGGACCTCGATAATCCCAAAGTTTCCCACCAAATTCAATCTATTGCACCGGAGACAGGCCAGCAGCAATTCGTTATTTTCACTCTGTATGGATTCAATTTAATTTCGCAAAGCATGTCAAGAACGCCCGAACCCCCTTTACCATTGTAGGACAACATGGAAGCCATCGTATCGAGTGACAAGGGTAATAAATTAAAAAGATTCCGATTTATGGCTTGTAGCTTTCTTATCCCTGAAATTTCTTTAATTTTCTTGACTTTTGTTTTGCTCATCATTTGCCATCGCGTTTTCTGGTGTTTTCAATAGAGAAAGTAGCAATTTCCGTGAATAGAGCCCATTACTTCGGTGTCGTAAATCAACGCTGTCAGTGTCGTACATATTGGCAATCTAGCAAAAGGATTGGCATATCGCAAAAGGATCTCATCAATGTTTCAAAGCACACATAGATATTTATTTGCACCATTGCACCAGGTCAAACCAAACATCGTGTTTACTAGCTTCGTAATTAACTCTATTCGATGGAATATCTGAACCTACTGAATTCCGCTTTGCAGTGTTTGCATAGCTGAGTACACCTAAGTATCGATGATGATGTCGTTCCTCTCTATCATTGCCACATCACCACGACCAGCCTGACCGGTTCTTTGGTACCTAATTTATAATCAAATGCAGCGGTTGTTTCTCACCTCAAATTCCCAAGGTTTGTGCAACTTGACTCTGGAGTTTGTGCTGTTCGAAGAGAATTCAGGATAACGTGGTTTCTGTGGTTGGACAGCCATCAACAGCGTCAGTATGACATAATTGTATGTTGTGCCGGTGCCTGGTGACAGGAACCACATGGATGGTAATTCACTGATACTGAAACAATAAGTAAATAGTACTAGTTTCGAGATGTTGCAATTGATGTAGGGTAGGTGTGGCACAATTTTCAGTTCCGGTTACCCTTCGAAAAACGTTAAGGGCGTAATGGAAATTCCCATGCTTGTACACAGGGAGGAGATGTGATGAATACACAGCTGTATAATACCTGTATAATCGAGACAATTTAGATTTTCAAAATTTTCAGGGAGAGGTTCATAGTTTCCTCTCGGAGATGGTATTTTACGTTTGTATGATAAATTGGAAAAACTTAAACTATGTCTTTCCCTAAAGCACTATTTTTATACATAGTTGGAAATGTCTTCAAAAGCTATGCAATATACTAAATACTATAATAACAAGTCCATCCAGTATTACTTCTTGTTTTTTTAAAGTATGCATGTTGCACAGTGTGGTTGTACTGAAAATTAATTTTATTTTATATTACGAAGTAGTAGGTAGAAATTACGAAACTTTTCGTTGTTTTGTGCAACGAAACTGATTTGTAATTTTTATTAAGATACCTTCGTAAAGAAACACGTGCAACTGTCAAAAGAACGAAGCATTTGTTGACACAGAAAGAACATTCAATACAAAAAGTTACGAATATTTTGTAACCAATAAAAAAGAAATCTCTCTCTGGTGATTGCATGAATAATTGACAGATCTGCTATATCGACACGAAATGTAGCTGAAAAAAAAAACGCTTCCACGCGGAGTTGTGAAACATTTTGTTTTAATATTTCTGACATGGGATTTGATTCTGTATTTTGGAAAGAGCTGTTATTGAACCCGTGGTTGATCTCACAAGGCCATGGTGACTCGTGAAAAGATACTTGATTAAATAGTATGAAGTTATAACTCTCAACTGCGCTTTAATTTTAATTTTGGGATACATAAATTATTCTCGCTCTTCTCTGTAGCAACACCATCATGCAAGAGTATGCTATAAGAGATGCAGCGATTGGCTGGCTTTCATGAAATTCATTTCGTGCATGATACAAAAAAGTGTAACTACAGCATTTCATCAAATAAAAAGCAATATGAATGTTGCATACAATACACGAGACATTTGTTCTACGTACAAAATCCATGTTTACGCAACGAGTGAAAGCTTACTTACGAAAATAAAGTTTCAGTGCAGGAAATAGTTGAAAGTCTCGCAACTGATACACTACATTGGTTGAACATTTAGTTTTGTGCTTCACAAATAAAATTTTCCCCATTTAAGAGCTACAAAAGTTCAGAAAATGGTCTATTTTTTAATATTAAAATACGAATTTTCATCACATTTTATCTTGGTTACCCTTGTACAACAGGAAGTACTGTACATCAGTATAAGGTTTATTCGCGGCAAAATGTGGACACCCCTAAATACGTATAACTCTGGAAATACTTCATCAACGCGTGAAATATTTTGCAGACTGATGAACGTATGTCTATTTAGTGCGTTAAATCATTTTTTGGTGATACTACAAGATTGTGTGCGGACGTAATGAAAATCCGGATTTTTCTGTAAGAAACCTAGCAATAAAGCTTGCTTTTCCTGCAAGCACTGTCCATAACGTTCTTACATCGTCCGATACACGTTTGGCAACAGCCAGGAAGGTTGGGAGCGGAACAAAAACGAATCTCAGGAGCCACCAGAAGGACGCGAAGGTGAATCAAATATTGCAGAAGAGATCAGATCTTGCGGTACGTAAGGTCTGTATCCGCAATAATCCGGATACCTCAAAACATGAATAAAACATACATTTCGCATTATATATCCGTTGTAGTTGTTTATTTCAGATTCAGGGATGTGTTTTAACAATTCGTGAAGACAAAACATAGTTATTCGGTATTTGCATAAAATTTTCGAACTCTGCGCTTAACTCCGTCCATTAGGGTTTGTACAGACTCTTCAGAAATCGTAGAAGCCGTCTTTGTCCAAATCTGCTGGAACTGTTGGATGTCTTTGATTCCTTGCTTCTTTCCTTTCTGCTTCATCAGAGCCCAATATCTCTCGATTGGTCGTAGCTCTGCACAAATTTGGCGGGTTTGAGGTTTTTGGTACAATGTTCACTTGATTTGCTTGGTACCACTCCATCACAGTTTTAGCATAGTGGCCTGATGCCAAATCGGGCCAGAACAAAGGTTTTTCTTTGTGACTTTTGATGAAGGGTAGCAATTGCTTCTGCAGACACCCTTTCTGATAGATCTCCTTGTTGATTGTGCCTGTAGTGACGAAAGATTTACTCTTTTTGCCACACGTGCAAATTGCTTGCCACACAAGGTATTTTTAGGGAAATTTCGATGCCTTCTTCGTTCTGAAATGCTCAGCTGTAGCATTTCTGGCCATAGCAGAATAAGCCAGCCCTGGAAGCTGCTTGAAATCTTCCAGGACATAAGTTTCATCGTCCATAACAACGCATGAAAACATTGTCAAATATTCGCAGTACAAACGTCGAGCCGCGATTTGGAACTGTTTTGACCTTCTACGACTTAAGTCCCAAACGTGGTTTTGATTTTTGGACAAAACCAGGCGACATCCCTATTTTACGAGCCACCGTTCGAATGGAGAGATTTGGGTTTTTCGTTAATATCCTTTTCACCTTTCGGTCCATGACAGGATCAGCGCGTCCAATATTTTTGTCACTTCTCGCACATCGCACATCGTGAACAGTGGATTTAGGCAAATCCAATGTTTTTGCAAGGTCCCGTATTGACAAGTCAAGATTTGCCGTACGCCCGTACAAAATTTGCTCGCGCACTTGTTTTTCTTTCGTCGCCATCTTGAATACTAAACATGAAATGTATACATCAATCATAGTCTCTTTCATCATAGACTTTCAGCAATACCACAGTGAAATTTTTCATTCCTACGTGCAATATTTCAAAAGTTACAATGATTTGAAGGTGTCCGGATTATTGTGGATACAGATCTCACTAGTGACAGTTTAAAATAGTTCAGTTTGTTGACGCAGGAAAACGACTGTGTTCTCAATACTGGGGTACAAGTTCAAATTGCGAAAATTTGGAGTCTCACAAAAACTGATTAGGTTTTGATCGTTAATAATTAAGTCATTTCACGATTGTTTTCCAAAATGTTTGCACCAATCGATCGGAACATTTTCTACGCTACGATTTCAATATTTAAAACTATCGATTTTTAACATTCAACTATTGAAATTAACGCAAATATAAGGTGATGCCTTATATTGCCGATTGTTCAGAGTAAATTAAATAAGTGCACAGTAATTTCCTATCACAGACTTCAAATTTAAGTAAGGAACGTCTCATTTAAGAGGGACACTTTCAGTTTTGCTTCATTCGCTCGGCAGCCATGGAGATGAACAGAGCAGTAATAGGCTAGTGCTGTTCTGGCAGCTGGCAGTTGTAATTGCCCTTTAGGAGGGTACGAGGGTGAGCAACGAGCCAGATTGATGGATCAGCGGCTTTTAATGCAGCCGTGTTGTATGTCAAGCTCGTGGCAAAGTAAGCAAATTTCGGGGCGCAATTGGGGTGGCTATATCACGATATGAAGCACATATTTATACATACAGGTATATATGTAGGTGATATAGATATGACGCAACGTTGAGCGTTAAAAATTCCTTAATCACTAAGTCCATACGGTCAAAGCAACGATGGATCGAGTGATGTTTGTCGTCCGAGTATCAGGGACACTCTCGAGTCCCTTCGAATCTCGGAGAGGGTTACGGCAAGATGATGGATTGTCATGTTTGTTGTTTAACATTGCATTGGAGGGTGTGATTCGAAGAGCTGGGATAGGAAGTCTGTCCAATTATTTGGCTTCGCCGACGACGTTGATATCGTAGCACGTAACTTTGAGACGATGGCGGAAACGCACATCAGACATAAGGCTGAAGCTGGTAGGATTGGGTTTGTGATTAATGCGTTGAAAACAAAATACATGAAGAGAAAAGCCTCACGAGAAGACAATGTTGGCCTTCTACCACGAGTTCAGATCGACGGTGATGCAATCGAGGTAGCAAACGAATTTGTGTATCTGGGCTCATTGGTGACCGCCGATAACGACACCAGCAGAGAGATTCAAAGGCGCATTATGGCTGACAATCGTGCCTACTTTGGACTCCGAAGGACGCTAAGATCGAACAAAGTTCGCTGAACTACAAGGTTGACTATCTTTTAGACCGATAGTTCTCTACGGCCACGAAACATGGACATTACTAGTAGTTGGAGTCTTTAAACGGATGGTGCTGCGTACGATCTACGATGGAGTGCAGATGGAAGACGGAACGTGGTGGAGGCGAATGAATCACGAATTGCATCAGTTGCTGGGAGAACCTCCCATCGTACAAATTGCTAAAATCGGTCGACTACGATGGGCTGGGCATGTTGTTAGTATGTCGAACGACAGCCCTTTTAAAATGGTTCTCAAAAACGAACCTACGGGTACAAGAAGAAGAGGCGCGCAACGAACAAAATGGATCGATCAAGTAGAATGCGACCTGCGAACAGCGAGGTTGGATAGGTACAGCCATGGACCGATTACAATGGAGACAACTTCTGTGTACAGCAGAGGCCACACCGGCATTGGTCTGATTGCCCAGGCTACCAATAAGCCGTTCCAAAGCGTCTTTACGGCAGCCTATCAAACAATTAAGTCGCCTTCAATGCAACATGAATGCCACTTTTGGCCCAATATACGGCTGCTATACAGCTATTTTATGATAATGCTTCATTAATCCTATTTTGTATTCGAAATGCTTAATCCAGACTACAAGCATTTAAATAGCATTTGAAATCCAACTTTACTACAGATAGCTTTCAAGATGCGGATACAATGCTAACGTAATGCTTGTAGCAACTGAAATGCAGATTTTGGGTTGATTTACTGCATGTGCTAATGCTTATTGGTTATTGGCAAGGTAAGGTTTGATACAAAAAGCTCTTTTTAGGGCTATTATTCTGGTTTATGAAATAGTGTTATACTGAATTATTATCAGAGTTTGCTCATTGTATGCGCATGACACCTACCTAATCCGTAAATCCTGGCTGATTCTGAATTTTGCAATAAATTAGATGAATACTAAATATGTCCTAAAATCATGTTTCGGTACTGAAAATAACTAAGGAACGTTAAAAGTTTGCTTACTTTTTGCTCGCAGTTCGCTGGTTGCTGGCATGTTATGATTCCCCTATTACCGACATAATCTTTTCAAAACAAGTTGTTAAAAGTTGGTAATGTTTGCTACAAATTCCAATCCGTGCTTTAAAGTGTTTCTGTTGTTTTAGTGCGCTGGATATAGTCCCTGCCTTTCAGTAGGAATAAAATATTTATCAGAAAGTGTGTGAAAGAGAAAGTGAAATGTCGCAGAATGTGGCTGCAAAGTATCAGAGCAGCAATCAGAGCGAATACATCTTTAAGCTATTTTAAATAATAACATGAGTTTAAAGTCGACATTTGGGGAAATTATTGAGGGTTTATTGAGTTCCTGCCCGAAAATTATCGCTAAATTGATGACAAACTAACATAATGATTTCTACAGAGTTACATATTCTTTAGCTTAGTTATAAGACTCGTGAGAACGTGAGGAAGAAACTTGTAAGGATAGTCATGTCTTTCCAAGTCGTCCAGGACGCCAGCTCCAAAATTCACGCCAACTAGACTAAAATTCGTCAAATGTCTGTCAGATTCCTCAATCGTTCGTTTCATTAAATCGGTTGCTAGTTTCACAGTTCTTAAGACCGTCTTAATCTGCACACCTTTATATTTTTGTCGATTGTTATCAGAATAGTTCTGTTTCTATGAATACAGATCAACAAATTGCAAGGAACATTTGCATTCTATAAAATTAAGCATTAATTTTTCAAGTAAAAATTCCAATGATGCTTCAGCCTTATAAATTTCGTGTTCTTCTTTCAAGCAACGGCAACATAAAAGGATGTTCAACAAGATTTGCCGAAACTCAAAACCAGCTGCATATTTCACTTTGATTTCCAATTTCGCACGGCAACAAAATAAAAAGTCCATCAAAAACAAATCCGTTCAGTGTTTCTCATTCGAAGAAACACACGTTAACATTTTTGCAAGGAAGACACAATATCTCCAGGTGTAGTTTGAGACTTGTGTCTTCCTCTCGGTATACCTCATCATCAAACAGCAATAAAAGGAAATAAATCTCCTTAGCATAAAAGGAGGAAAACCTCCATCGGTACGAGACTGAACACCGAACAACATGTTACGTCGCTGCAGAGGATACAAGAGAACACACCCGGAAGTAGACGAACACACATCAAGCACCCCACCGCCACCACCACCCGCCGCATTGCGGTGAGCCACGTGCCGGAAATGTAACCGAAAGTGGAGTACAATTTCGATAAAAGTTTTAATGGAAAGCACACAGGGAGCATAAGCATGCGTCACGGTTTGGTTGATGCTTTAGTAGTATGTAAGTAGGGAACAAAACCGGGTATTCCCTGTTTACACGACTGCTGGTTGAACACTGCTAACAGCTCAACTAATCAGCATGGCTTTCGGTGGCCTCGACCATGAAACATGGTTAGAATAGCTCGATTGAATTAATTTTAGAATTCTTGGTCATTTAGTACTAATGAAACAGAACAGGATCGCAGCAAACCGTACTTTGAAACTGACCTTTTGAGTTTTTGCTGTTTCGTTTTCGCGAAAAAAAAAAAAAAAAATTCGTAACCCAACTTAAACAAACAGTGAAATCACTAAATCTTCGTTGCTTTGTGTAAGACGTACTGAATGTAATCGATTCACTCTGGTATTTCTGGTATTTCTCTGTTTTTTTTTTTCATATTACTTTATACGTTTCATACGCAATCATATATACTTTCTACTATATATACTCTATACTATAAAGCTTTACGTACATTTCATTGTATCCATACATGGATACTCGATACTGAAATCGAATCATTATCTTAGAAAACTAAATCGAAACCATTGCAATGCGCGTTGCATCATACTAGCCGAGGAAAATTCTCGTGATTTACTTCACAGGAGCTAACGTCGCAAACGTAAACAACCTTATTTCGCGAATTTCCTAAGAATAAAATCTCGCTTAAATACACTACTACAATGATTGTTGCGGGAAAGTTCGCCTACTTAATAGAATTATTGGTTAACATTGACAGACATGGAATTATGAGAAATTTAACTTGGCAGCATTGGTCTTTTTGTTCGCACTCTGTTGATTTTCAATGACTTCAAACTTTAAAAGTATAAAGCAGGCAAAAAGCAAGCTGAATACGATTTATTAGACTTACAGATGCATAATTTGAAAAGGATGAACTTATTATATGTTCATGGTTTGTTACTAAAGATGGTACAGTACAGCAATCGGGAACCTGCCTGGAATGAATGTTATTACTATGTCCAATTTCACAAACACATAGAAAAGAAAACACGAACATTTCAATCCAAAAATGTTATTAATGTTTTTAACAGCACTGTAGACTTCATTTGAAGATCACATGTTAATTTTTGTGGGAAAGAAATCTCACAAAAATTGAATAATTTATTCAGGTTACCTTCTACGCTTTTTAATCAAATCAACGGCGCTTGAAATTGGGAAAGGTAAAATTGCTAAGTTTGAGCAGCATGTACAATTTCGATGCAACATTCATGAGTAAAGCTCTTTTAATTTCTCATTTAAATAATCAACTTTAAATCGCAAAAAAACTATTAGCACCGTAAGCTTCTTAGGAAGCCATGACAAAATCTTGTTTGTATAATTTTCATATTTGACATTTTAGTACCGTGCTTCATATAGAATCCAAAACATTATTATCTTGTTAAACATTCGTGCCATATGCGAGTCTTTTGCATGTTTTCTTCATGGTAAAGTAGCACCTTCATTGTACATGTTTAGAATTTGTGAAGTCAATTAGCTCTCAACTTCCGAGCCATAGAGATGCGCGCATCGGTATCGTTAGCGGAAGCCAATTGCCAGCTATTTTTGAATAGATTGTAGTGCGTTAAATTGAGTTAAGAATAGTGTCGCCGTTAATTTCGTGCCGCGTTCTTTCGGTATCGCGAGTCAATATCCGAGAAAAAAACGCCGCGAAAACACATTTCACATCGACTAAGCGAATGTGCCAAAGAAGCCATCATCTGAAGAGATTCACCAGTTCGTCGGTGAGACGCTGGGACTGAAACGGGAGGAGATTTTGCGGATTCAATGTGTGTATGTATGTGTGTGTGTGTGTGTGTATGTGTGTGTGTGTGTGTGTGTGTTTGTGTGTGTGTATGTATGTATGTGTGTGTATGTGTGTGTGTACAATCAATCTCCCACTGACCAGCACTGCTTGGCTGCTTTTCTTTGTTGATTTATAAGTTATCACGATGTGCAAACATTTCTAGCCCTGGAGATTGAAGGTGACAGCTCTATTGAAGATCTAATGACCCATTTCAAAAATGCATGTTCATACACGTACATTCTGAGGTCATTGTGCGAAAACATACTGACGCACAATCTGTCTCTCACGGGCGATGATTTTCTCTAACAGATGTGCAGCAAGACGAAAACAGCAACACATTGATACAAGTAACAAGGAAATCGGGTACCCATTCGAAGGGTGACGGTTACGAGACTGATTCGTCAACATCCAGCAGACGACACTTAGGTCTAATTTTTGCCAAAAAAGTATTTTTTATCTGTGTCTAACTTCAGAAAATCTTGGCAAAAATCTTAGCTAGAAACTTTATAGAAACTTTTCAGGTACCTGAATACACTTCTTTTTTATTATCGCTATTGAGTTGAATGCAAAATAACAGAACAAACAGATATATACTCATCAGAACACATTCATTGTGATTGGCCGATAAAAAACGATCTTTTTAATAGGGTTCAAGTGTATTTATCGGTTTTCCTACATCACACCACAGCAAAACGGTTATTCTTTCTAATGGAAATTAGTAGTACAGGAATAAGTAGCGAGTTCGCAATTAACATTCTTAGCAAGGGAAAAACCTGCTCACCTGCTCGTTTGAAACACAGTAATTTTCTCCAACAAGTTTTCAAGTCATCCGCTCTTTCCACCTTGATGTCCTTGCAGATGATTGCCGTCCTCAGCTCACTAAACCCATTTTCGATGGCCTGTTCCTCACCGCTTTCAAAGAAGATCCGATCGAGTAGAACTCTTTCAAATTGAAGAACTCCTTCAAAGTGGTCAACAATTGATGCAGTTGTCAAAACGGGACTCGTTTAGATCAAAGCGCTTAGTGATCTGTTTATTCAACTTGATTTCGGAAACACAGCAGATCGAGAAAAAGACTTCAGCATTTCTCGTGCTGCTTACGAAGATGTTTCTCTAAATTAGAAACTCAGAGAACCGTCACCGAAACTTAGAGAACCTAAGATAATCATCCTCACAAATATTTGCAAGAAGAACCATTAGTGAGACTTAAGCTGATTGCCCATGTTCGGGAATTCCAGAACTCCGGACTGGCAGATACGGTTCACTTTATTGATAATGGGCATCGTGTCATTAGGTCTTGACTGAAAATGCGCTGTGTGGTTTGATTTTTGTCGCAGTTGGATTGGAACGAGAAAAAATAACACGTTTCAAATTCCTTTTGACAATTGACTCCAACGATAGCCAGCTGGTGGTGGATGCAGAACTTTTGAATGCTTCATTTTCAAGATACTTTGTATTATCTGAAATTCCTTGGAACTGTTACAGGTACAATGGCAGCTTGCACATGCAGCCAGTACACTTGATAATTATAAAATGAGGACAGTCACGTTTCAGCAGGTTCTTGACGGATCGGTCAGAATCTATAACTACTGATGCTCCATCTGATCCAAAGCTTACAAGACTTTTTGTTTGTGGTCGGTGCCATGGATTTGGAATTGTTTGACAATTTCGAAATACATAAATTGGTTTTAACACAGTAAGTTTATATTAAAGATAGCAAAAACTCACGTTTCAAAATTCCTCTGCGTGAATGCATGAAAATGCTTTTAAATTGGAAGATCAGTATGTTTTTGTAGAAATCTTTGTAGGAAATCTTCTTAAGAAATATTGAGACAAATACCTTTCCAGCGGAATACTTGAAGGAATAATTTTTTGAACTGAAAAAGAAACTTTAGGCTAGAGTTCCTCCACACATCTAAGACAAAATTTAAAAAATAATTCTACGAAACATTAGCGGATGTTTTGAAAATCATAATTTTGTAAATGAGATTATGGAATCCATGCAAAACAATCTTCTTAGATTTCTCCAAAAGATCAGGTTTTTCTTCAAGAATTACTTCAATACTTATGTAATAGTTTTTGTGTAGTTCTCTCATATGTCCACCAGGAATTCCTTACGAATCACAAAACTTTACAAGTTCAGGGATTCGTCTATAAAAATCACCACAGGAATGTTTTGAAACACTGCTGATGAGATGCCAGAAGAAACTCCTTAAAGAACCCCTAGAGGAATGTAGGCAACTCCTGAAGAATATGTTTAGAAACGCCAGAAGGAATGTCTCAAGAAATGTCTGAAAAATTTTCATAGAATCTTTGGGAAATTCTTTAAAAAAAATTAAAAGATAATCTCAAAAACTTTATGTAGAAATCATTTACATAAATTATAAATTTGAGGATTTCGAGTGGTAAAAATCCTAAAAATCTTGATTTATCTCAAAAATCTGTAATCTTTACATACAGATATCTGTTTGAAAAAAAAGAAGAAAATCAAGAAGAATGTGTCAATCTAGATAAATCTGTACATGTGGCAACCCTGTCTGCCGGCAAAAAAATGCGCTGGTATAGCGATAACACCTCGCTTGACAAATTTTTTTGTGCTAAGGCAGTGCGATGCATGAGTCCGTCTCTCCAGCCAACTGTAAATCAGCTGCAGCTTCACGATGTGTGGCTTAAACTACGTCCTAGAGACGCCGGTCACACATTCGTCACTGCAAATTCTTCTTCCAGACTAGATCGAATGTATGTCTGCAGCGGGTTGTGGACACGCAAGTATGTTCACCGATCACATGGTTGTGACTTTGCGAGAGTGTTTAGGACACTTCGGTCAAACACATGGGTGGGGGTTTTGGCGTTTTCGTGCACATCTCCTTACCAACGAGAACATTGAGGAGCTACGTATACGGTGGCAGTTTTGGTCAAGCCATACACGAAATTACCAAAGCTTAATGGATTGGTGGCTGAAGTGTGGTTAGCCAAATATTTCAAGCTTTTTCCGCTTGAAGTCGAAACAAGCCTATGGCGAGTTTTGTATTGCGGATCCGATCATACTTACCATAAAAAAACCACCTCACTCCTTGAGATGCTCGCTCTGCAGCGACGTTTCATGCAAGCTTTCGTACGAATACACGAGCAATTTGTAGCTGGAGAGCCTCTGTCCTTGTTCCAGCTGGGTGAAAGGAGACGAACAAGGACAAGGATAGTTCGTTTGGATAGTAATAGAGGTGATATCGTCGATGACTCAACCACCATTCTCCCGAATTGTATGCGAAGCCAGTTGAAGCAGTGGAACAAGAAGATTTCCAGTGTCACCAGGTTGAACGGCAATCAAACCGAGTGCTTACAAAAAATCGCTCGGATCAGATGGAATTCCGGAGGAATTTCATCTCCGAACATTCGACGTTATCCATCAAGATGATGATGATGCAGTTCCAACACTAATGGAGCCACCAGCTTAGTTTTGGGCTGACCAAGGATATCCCCAACCAGGGAAATCAAGAAAATTTCCAAACCAAAAAAATCGTGGACCGGCATTAGTCAAACTTTTACTTTCAACCACAAAAGAATTGACGAGGAATTCCCCGACATTCAGCCAGACAACCCACTACTATTTGATGGTATCTTCTCAAGCATAAGAGGCCAGTTTTTTTTTCATGAATTCAATAAGAAGTCCTTTATACCTGTATCGCGCGCGCGAGGCTCAAACTTTTGTAGACTACTTTCTTTATTTTTTTTAACTACAACAACATGAAACGAATTTCCATCATCATCACCGTGACGCACAAATTAGTTTGTAGTGTTGATAAAAGTGAGAAAAAAAAGTATGTAAAAAGAAAATAGCCAACTCATTATAATCCGTTTGTAAAGAACTTCGTCAAAATACAATCTTCATTTAAAAAAAAAGTAACATAACCGTACAAGAAATAGTCCATACAAAATAATCCGTTTTATATCAGTAAAACATCGCCAGTTACAATCTTCATAAATGATTTAAAAAATTTGCTTACTGCTTAGCAAACAGTTTTAACGTGTGAAATACAAAGTCTTTTAAATTCTGAAAGTGTTGGCGCACGTTTAATGTGTCTTGGCATCGAATTGAAAACATTTATTCTTTTAAAATATAATGAGTTTTGTGAAGCACATGTCAAGAAATTCAGTGTTCTTATTTCCTACGGGTTTCTAGTGTTATATCTATGAATATCTATGAATCAAAAGCTGAACCTTTTTGTTAAACGAGGCACTAGCATCTAATTTCCCATCAAAGTTTGTAGACGGTGTCATCGTTTTGGTGAAGAAAATAGGAGCTGGCAGCATTGTCGGCTTGTATCGACCCATCTTTCTTCTCAACGTTATCAAAGACTGAGTAACTTCACTTTCTTCGAAAAGTTCCCATGCAAATGACTAAAGTGCTCTCTCAAATTGAGTTCAATTTCTGCACGGCTGGAAATTGAACTCAATGTGAGTTTCCTCTTTACTCAGTCGCATGGGAACTGCAACTAAGTTTCGTAAAAAGTGAAGTCACTCGTAGATTAAGTAACTCCACTTTTTACGAAACTGAGTCGCAGTTCCCATGCGACTGAGTAAAGTGGCTTTTCAAAATGAGTAAAATTTTCCCACCGTGTGGCCGTGGCTGTCTCGCATTTGAAAGGGAAAGTTGACCATGGCTCTCTCGCATTTGAAAGGGGCACCTGGAAACTGTGATGAGAACACATCATATACTCAGCAACTCTCAAAGGTGTTCAACATCTTCCAGGCAACGCATGCTTTGAAGGATATAATCGCACAATTGATGACACGTAAACAGGTTGGTAAGCTAGTTTCATTTAATCTGGACCATGCCTTCGATCGAGTAAGGCACTCATTTTTCTTTGAAAATTCGCGCTCCGTCGACATCAACACACGGCCAGAAATTGAACTCAATTTGAGAGACCAATTCACTCAGTTGCATGGGAACTGCTAAGTCGCAGTTCCTATGCGACTTTTCTGGACATTTTTCATAGACTACGTCACTTTTATCATAAATTGTCATAGCACAGTAGGCGTAGGCAAATTAGATTTTCATTGACAAGTTCGAATGTAATTATCTGCACTCTAATTTGTTTTAATACAAATTCAACCAAAATAAACCAATTTTTTTCGGTAATAACTACTTGGACAGAACATCATTACGTTATAAGTATGCTGTTGGAAGCATCTATTGGGCATAAAATATATGTTTTAAGGATCTTCAACAAAATAGCCACATATATTTGGCTTTTTCGGTTGTATGCGTGTATGAAATTAAGTTTTAAATTGACATTATAAAAAATAAACTAAAGTTTTGCTTAGAGATGTATTATTAACATTACTATAATAGATAGTGTTACTTGGGATGTCTAAGGTATAAAAGAGATGCAGAATAGATATTGATCTACCGTGATCGCATAGGCAGCAGCGAAAGTAAACATGTAACGTTTGCATTAACAAAAATGGACAAAAATGGTCTATTTTTCATAGGTTTATCTTAACTCACACTAACGAAACTACCCATGCAGCATCAATCATAGTAACCCATGAGTCAGCAGACAAAATTTGACAGCTCTATCAGTCGAACTCCAACCGTGATGGCAAACACAGTGAAGCAACTCTGTTCAGAAGTGTGCGCGTTCAAATAACGGAACCCCGCCGCGTCGTAGACGGACATCGTGCGGCACTTTGTGGACGTCGGATACGGTATCTGGGCACTATTAGGCAACAATGAGAGCGTCGAAAGAAAGCCCGGTTCCGGACGGCCGACGGCCCTTAGCGACAAGAAGCTCCAAAGAATGCTGAAGGTGAAGACCCAGGGAAAAGTGGCTACATCGCTGGGTGCGCTTGGCCGGTAGTGAAAAAGTACCTGGCGTACATGAACATACATGTCAGGAAGCGGAAGTCGCGTCCACTGGTTTCAGAGCTGTCGGCAATGTCGCAGCGGCAGCGGCTGAATAAGATAGCCAACTCGATTTCCCCAGCGAATCGCGACGTGGCGGTGGTGATGGACGAAGAGACCTTTCTCACCCTGGATGGCAACGACTAACAGGGCACTTCGTATTTTACTTCCCCCATGAAGAAAGTGAGCTCCCAGGTGAAGTTCATTTCAAACACCATGTTCTCCAAGAAGGTGCTGCTGTAGCTGACAATCAGCGAGAAGGGGATGTCAAAGCCGCTCTTCTTTCGCTCCGGACTGGCCGTGAACGGGAAAATTTCATCAAGAAATAACATAAGGGCGAAGACGCGGTGTGCTGGCCGGATCTGCGATCGTTGGAGGTGATGGAGCGGCTGAATATCGATGTGTTAGTCAAGTCGGCGAACCCGCCCAACGTCCCTCAGCTGGGTCCCATCGAGAATTTCTAGGCTAACCTGAAGCGTAAGAATTGTTCCAACAATTTTTCGCGAAAACTGAGGAGGAAATGATAAATAAAACGAAGAAAGAACTCAAACAAATGCCTACACCCATGATTTCGTACGCCTTGGCGAATGTTCCGGTTAACTGCCGGAAGGTCACTCGCAACGGCTTAGAATTTTTTTGCAAGTAAGCTTAAATAATTACCTTCCATGGGAAATTTATCAAAAGCAATTATCTGTCTTAGCATTTTTTTATCACCATCCGAAAAAAGTCCATTTTTTTAATACACACGTTATAAAAGTGCATTTTCGCAACATGCTTCATTCGCTTGATTGTCTTCAAGATGACAGGCAAGGAAACCGTTTGCGTAGCCAGTGAGGAGATACAATCTGCTTTCACAGAAGACCGTGAGTACGCCGTAGTGGACAACAATCTAGCCCATTTGGATAACTATATCGTTAACATCATTTAATGGGCTTCAATCCAGCAAAACAAACGACTCTTATTTGATTGCAGGCAGCACAAACGCTTCAGAAACGTAAACAATGTAATCCTAAGTTAATGGTGTACATGGCTTATGGGGAAATCTATAATCTCATTAACGAAAACAACACATTTGAACCATGGTCGTTTTCTCCATGATTGATTAGTAATCTGAAAGCTTTCGTTTTGTAATTTCCAACATTCTTCTTCCGTTCCAAATGAGAAAATTTAAGGTAAATTTCTACTTACCACCTTCTCCGTTGCAAAAAATTAAATTGTCCTGAAACACCCTTCTTTCGACGGATATACAAACAGAATATATACTGTTTAATATCCTACGAAGAAAATTTCCTATAAAATCTCAAGCACGAAAAATGGCAGAGCACGAAAAAGAAAATTCAATTATGCACTCATAGCAACAGAATACGCCTCTACAGTTGCGAAAGCAGTCTGTTTTGGATGATTGTGATGATTTAGTAGATACCCTTGCGAAAGAAATAATCCCTAATCGGAAACCTCTTGAAAGGAAACGCTGCAACCAACACTAATCAACGGCAAATTGGTAGATTGAATGAAGCCACTTCCTCCTGGTTCACTCGGTTCTCTGCGAAATTGGTGACAACGACTGTTTCCGATTTGTTACCACTACCATCTTGCAATATCTTTGTCTGCTCGTACAACACGACCATATTGGCCCGGTGTAGTATGTGGGCTGATTTGATCCAATTTCCTAATGTAAAATTTCATTAAAGCCAGAACGATTGTGCTCGATGCCGTGTGCTGCTGTTTCTTGGAATGTCACGTCGTTTGCCGTTGGATGTTGGGCGAGGATATGTTCTTATTATCCATGGTTTTTCTCGTTAAGGGTTTATCAAATTAACCCTTGTTCTGCTGCGGTATTCACCCTTCGGTTCAGGGGTTCGTATAATAAAATTAAAAATTTGCGAAATAACTGGGGTGAACAGCTTAATTTTGCTTGGGAAAACTTTCTAACTTTGATGCAAAAATGACAAAGAACAGGAATCTACAAAAACTTGAACATTTAACATGGTTAGGATAAATTAGAGCTAACTATTTCAAATCATGTTACCGAGTGCCCCTAAATTCCCTAAAATTAATTATTTTTCGTGTCTTATAGCCCCATCAAGCAACCACGTGCATTCATTTTCTCCAATCCATTTTGATTATACCGACATCCATCTCGGTTGGTATCCTGCCGAGACTAATTTTAGTTTGGAATAATGAAGAAAAAGTCAAGGCCCACAAATTACCTCCCTATACTCGGTCATAAAAAAAAGGTAATGCTGACTAACACATATGTACCTTCCACATCTCGGGCGAAGAATTCTTGCGCAAGCCATAAATCATTTTCATGCCAAATAATTTTCATCCAACCATATTCCATCAAACGACCAACTTTTTCTTCCTTGAAGGATCACCGTTTTCTTCGGAGAGTTGATGCAGAGAATGCCTATACAAACCAGTGGCGTTGGGGGCGCTGGGGAGGAGTTCGATGGGCCTGACGTGTTGTACGTGTTGTTGTGTTCGCCTTCGCTACGGAGTCAGCATTCACCCTTTCGTCCTCCCGATTTGATGATGGTTCGAGGGAAGATCTTGTTATCATTCATGGGAACATCTGGCTCGTACACATAATTTAAATTTCCGCTTCTTTATTTCACTTGCATTATCCCAACCGACCTCGTATTCTTCCTAAGGGTTAAGAATTCTATCCTTCCTCTGCCACATATAAGACGTATGTAAGTATATCTCAAAGGGAAAGCGAGAGACACGAACCTAATGATGTGTAAAATTCATAAATTTCCCTTCAGCAGAAGAAAAGGAACTCGGTAAGATTTGCTTGTTTCAGGATATTTCGGCCCCGGGCCGGATTTTAGCATCGTCATTTAGTTTTATTTCCCATGCCTGCACGTGTCACTGCGAGAATGCGTGCCCACAGTCAAGAATCTGGGCGAGAGGATGAGGAGCACAAAGACTGATTGTGCGTATGCAACATATATCTAACGCACATATCAGAGCTGCTGATGCTTCGTAGTGACTTCCATCGAGCAGAAAGAGAAAAGAATGTTTCTCTTTACGAAATTTTCGAGCATTTTCTGACAGCAGCATCCCATATGAACTGGATGCGGACGTGGGTGGCAAATAAAAGCGAAAGGATCAGGAATGCTAATCTCAGCTGCCAGGAAAATAACATTTGTGAAATGCTGCAAATTTCAAGAAAAGAAAATAACAAAGCCTGCTCGGTTGGGGATGCTAGAAAATAATATGAATATGCGGCTCAAGCGATTTTCGAGGAACAATTTACCAAATTAATTCCGGAAATGCTTTCAGTTTGAGCTTTTGAAGAGTGGGCAGATACCGAGCTGTACCGCAAGGCAAGAATGGCAGGAATCGGGAAAGTGCCTCGTAATGTTATATAGAATGTAGCCGAGATTATAAGCACACCTCATGTCATATGAATCGAATGAGATTTTTCAAAATAT